>VDFB02004363.1:0-28549 GCA_007258455.2 Sequoia sempervirens | reverse complement strand
ATATCACCTAATTGCATTTATGGGCACATTCATCAAAATGTGCACATCCCTCATCCATCCATCTCTTGACAAGTGGCACCTTTCCATTGGTTGAATGTTAGTCCCACATTGCTTCATTTTGGGCATTTCTCCAATTTTTCAATCTATAAATAAGAGGCTTCATTCCTCATTTTAGCATCCACAATTTGAGCAAAGTTATTATACTCAAATCCATAGCAATTCTAATCCATTTTTATCCAATCTTAGATAAGTTATACAGATTTTCATCTTGGAGCACACTTCAATCATCAAAAAAGTGGATCACTCTTCATTACTCATCAAGCTTGCATCATAGGAGTTGGGAAAGGGCCAATTTACACATCAAATTGGCACCAACTCCCCCAAGAGATTAAGAGTTTGCTTTGCATTTGAATAGGATTTAATATCTTTGGTTTATGCTTGTTTATGTTCTTCATTTCATTCCTCTTCCTTCGTAATTCAAATGGATTTCTTGGGGAATCATGATCCTGACTTGCATATGATCTAATATGATGTTTATTTCTTGTGTTTGTGTAGGTTTGGAATCTTGGTTCATAGTAATGGGTCACAAATATGGTTTCTTCTCTTCCACATGCCCTATATTTTCTAATGCCCAATAGATGAATATAAGACTATTAAGCCTCTTTGTCAAGGGTTCTTCTTTTTGTTCTCTATGTTACAAGGTGTGTTCCCTTTATCTCCTTGTGTTGTGCAACAAAATGCTTGGGTTTGTGACATGGCTTAGCTACCTCCTAAGGATTTATTAATTCTGGCAGTTGTATTAGGCATTAGCAAGTCGATCTTTGGTGCAATGACAATCGTCTATGCAACAATTGGTATCAGAGCCTGGGTCACGGGTTTGAACCCCTCACTTGTGTTGGAGGGATTTTTGCAAGGTTTGTGTCCTTGGTCTCCTTGTGATGTGCAACACAATGCTTGGGTTCGTGACATAGCTTAACTTCCTCTCATGGCTTCATTAACTCTAGCAGTTGTATTAGGCATTAAAAGGTTGATCTTTTGGTGCAAGAATAACCATATGTACAATACTCTGTAGATACTTGAATGCTCTAAAACATTACTAAGTTGTAATAGGCTCCATGCCTCTAAATCAATAAAGTTTTCCTATTTTCACCTCTTCTCACTTATGATCTATTGTGTAAAATATTCTTACCTTCATGTTTGCATGAATGATGATCATTTTTTGGATATGTGTTTTATGAAACTTGTTTACAAGAGCTATTTGTGGATTTTTTCTTTCCCTCTTAGTGCTTGTCAAACCTTGACCTTCATACATACTTATAGGAGTTGATATAGTAGAGACCTATGTGAGTCTTTTTGGCTACTTTTTTGATTCTATCTATTGTAGTTGAAAGGAAAACGATGAACTCAAAAATCCTTTTGAGAACCAGTATACACCTTCAATATCTTATGTCATGATACAAGCACATACTAATATGTCTTAAAGCAGAAATAGACACAACTTAATTTCCATCACATTAACCCTTAGAGGAAAGATAATGTAGTTTACAGATCTAGGAAAATTTCAAAAACATAACATGTAAATTAACATTTCAAAGAAGAATAGAAGAAAGATAGACAAAAGAGAAAGAACAACGATATACATGGGGAAAACCATTTCAGGTAAAAACCCCACACTCCAAAGCATCAAACCAATGTATTATCAGTAACTAAGTGGTTACAATACAATAACATAGTCTATTCTCTTGCATGTGTCTTTACACTTACAAGCTCATAACCTTAATATGAAGATTACATCTTGCTCTTCTAGAGAAAATCCAACATAAATCTGCAATAAAATTCACCTCATTCTTAGACATAAAAATTTCTCATGTTTATAAACCTCTAACATGGGTGCCTAAGAATGTCATGTGTCATCTCCACAGTCTTTGCATGCATGTAAATTGAAATGGAGAACATGCATAGGTCCAAGCTAACAAAAAAAGTAACCTATCAAACATGCACCAACATGAAACAACATGAAAGGAATCCAACTTAATATTTTATGTAAATATTAAGTCACCTTGACATGTATGGTGTCCCATTAGAGAAAATATATCCACCTACCAATTTTGAACTCGCCTTTGGCTTTTACTTTCTCTGAGTGGTTGCCATAGTCCCATTTAGAAAATTTCTAAAATATTGACAAGTCATAGCTCAAAAAACAATGACACATGTCACTATGGCACACCTTTGAGAGGTTTCACAAACACCTCTTCCCAATTGAGCACCCGAGTGACAAGTGGCATAGTTTCATGCTCTCCACCAAACATGTAGGAAGCCAACTCGCAATCAGTCCCACAAAGTGTTATAGCAACTTAGAAACTTATCACTTATGATTTAATTAATAAAATGTGTAGCAAGGGGACTAATTTAATTAATTAAATATCTTGGGACTCTCTAAGTTTTATCAAATGGATGTCAAGTCAGCTTTGCTAAATGGTGAATTGGAAGAAGAGGTGTATGTTGAACAACTAGATGGATTCCAGTTGACTGATCAAGAAGATATGGTTTGCCGATTGAAGAAAGCATTGTATGGACTCAAACAAGCCCCTAGAGCATGCTTGTGCATGAAGTTTGTTGATGAGATGCAAAATGAGTTTGAGATGTCAATGATTGGAGAGATGAAATTCTTCTTGGGATTGCAAATTACTCAGGTAGATAAAGGGATCTTTATATCTCAGTTCAAGTATGTGAAAGAATTGCTGAAGAAATTTGGTATGGAAGATTTAAAGCTAGTTGGTACACCCATGGTGACTGGATGCAAGTTGACAACTTATGATGATTCTCTGAAGGAAAATCAGACTAAATAAAAATCAATGATTGGTGGATTGTTGTATTTGACTCAAACTAGGCCTGATATCATGAATGTTGTATGTATTGTTGCAAGATTTCAAGTTGATCCTAAAGAATCTCATGTGACTGCTGTGAAGAGGTTTTTAAGATACCTGAAGGGGACAGTTGATTTTGGTTTATGGTATCCTAAATATGATGATCTTACTTTGAGTGCCTTTACTGATGTTGATTGGGTAGGAGGTGTGAATGAAAAGAAAAGTACTAGTGGTGGAGCATTTTTCTTGGGAAAGAAGTTGATTTCATGGTTAAGTGAAAAGAAAATTGCTATTTCTTTATCTACTACAAAGGTAGAATACATTGCTGCTGCTAATAATTGTACTCAAGTACTGTGGAAGAAGTAGATGTTGAAGGATATCAGAGTTGTGTATGATGAGCCTATTGTTATATTTTGTGATAACTCAAGTGCTATTAGCATTTCTAAGAATCTAATGTTGCATTCCAAGACCAAGCATGTATCTATCAAGTTTCACTTTTTGAGAGATAAAGTAAGTGAAAAGGAAGTCAGATTGGAGTATGTGCCTACTAAGGAGCAGATTGCAAACATATTTACCAAGTCGTTTCTTAAGGATACTTTTGAGTATCTCAGAGGGAAGTTAGGGGTGATTAAGCCTCCTAATCAGAACTAAGGATGCATTGATTTGCATCAATCTGTGCATTTCATGATCATATTTTGATCTAGATTGATGTTGTGGTTACTGATACTTAGGGGGAGTAGTCAGATGTTCAGATGTTCAGGTGTTTAGATATGTGGTTCAGAACTTGTATAGAAGAGATCTTTGTCATTGATTTCAAAGGGGGAGAAGAATCATGTGAAAAATCCTTGTGGGGAGAAGAGTTGAGGAAAGAAGAGTCAGAACCTAAGGGGGAGTAAGTGTAGTTGTGTTGATGGTATTTTTACATCATGTGTTTCCATCAATGCCAAAGGGGGATATTTTTGGATGTTGTGGTGTGTTGTTGATATGTGGTTGTCATTTATTTCAACACTATTAGCATTGTTGCATTAAAAGTTGTATATGTCGAGGATATTGAGAAAATTGTAATAAGAAGTGCTACAGGTTGTCAGTGGTGAAGTGAAATTCTTTCTGTTGGTGTGATCAGTATGTTGTTGTTCAGAGGTTGTGGACTAAAGGGTTTCTTTTTGAGTATATCTAGTTTATCCATGTTGATTTTCAGAGATCATCATGAAGATTTGATCAAGTTATGGAGATTTGTATTCTGACAATTTTTTGTTACTTTAGTTTGTGTTCCTGAATAAAGATCATGTGATTTCAGTAAGTTCAGTTGTTGCGGATGGCTCTTTGATGTTTCATGATGCTTGTGGATGTTTCTAGTTTGTGCTCTATCTATGTTGCACATCCACATTAATTGTTGTGCTCGTGATCCAAAAATTTCTCTTGCGTGTTCATGTTTTTCATGTTCTTGGCGGACAAGGTGTTGAAGCGTGTTGTGGATCTTTGAGGAGTAATTAATTAAATTGGTTCATGTTTGAGGATGTTATTTTTTGTCTTCACTATGTTGTGGCTGACCTTGGTTGATTCACATGATTAATATTTATTTGATCTAAGTCGACTATTTGTATTCGTTTTATTATTTCTTTGGAGCCAACTTATAGCGATGTAATTTATTGTTGCAGATATATATAAGTGATTGTTTTATCATTTGGAAGTGTGCTAGAGTGTGCAAGTGTGAAGTGTGTGAGTCTTGTGTGTGAATATTTTTTAGATCATTCAAAGGTAGAACAAAGAATGAAGAAGAGTGAAGAAGTTTTCATGTGCTTAACCGAAATTGTAACCAGGCATTAGCAGATGCTATTTTCTCAGTTCAAAGTTTGATGGATTTAATCAGAACCTTTCTGTCAGACAGTGTGTATTCCTTTGTAATTGAGCAATGAGCTCTAGGAAGTGTGCCTGAATGCATGTGCATTCCCCATTCATATTTTCTTATACTTTTAACAGGGTATAATCTTGTGGACTGACCTCCACCATGGTTTTTCCCCTAATAGGGTTTCCATGTAAAAAATATTGGTGTTATGTGTGCTTCTGATGTGTTGTTCATTTATGCTTTCATGATTAGATTTGAGAATAAGGTTAATAAGTTGAATAAGTTTGAAATTTGGTGACAACTGATTCATCCCCCTTCTCAGTTGTTTGCCCTTGAGTTTCCAACAATTGGTATCAGAGAAGGTTCCTTGGAAGAAGTTTAACAGCTTGAGGCGATTCGGGATGGAAACTTATAAGAAGGATAGTCCTAGATTTGATGGAACAAATTATTCCTTGTGGAAGACTCGAATGGAGTGCCATTTGAGATGCATTGGTTGTAAGGAAAACTAGATGCGGAAAACAATTCTCCTAATGTCAATACCTCAAGAAAGAATGCAGAAGTACTTTTAAATTTTCAATTATAGTCAAGTTGAGATGCACTATGAAATAGATTACAGAAACAAAGTATTAGACAAACACACATGAACACCAGATATACGTGGGAAAACCCTTACGAGAGAAAAACCCACCACACCAAGAGAAATCAATTTGTATTACAATAATCAAAATTACATACAATTCCAGACTTATCTTTCTGGTGTCATTATACAGCATCATTCATCATGAACCTTCTTTGAACATAAAACATCCAAGTTATAGCCTTTACAGATTTTAAATCCTTTACTGATACAGTTTTAATTCTTCACACTTCACTATTGATCAAACTACTATCCAACCTCCAAGTGTCTGCAACTTCCAACTATATCCATGGTGTTTCCTGACTGTTGAGCTTTCTCACAAAACTGTTGCAATGAACCAACTGCTAACGGTTCACTTTCGGCTTCCTCTATTCGTCCACGAGATTCCACGTATGACAGTCAGATGGTCAACAAAATTCGTAATGCACTGGCATCTCGGTGAGACACTAATAGTGTCTCGCTGATGCCACCTATACATCATATCGATGTCACCAAAAGCCTCTGTAGTCGCCAAGATGTTACATCGAGCTCCAAGAGATACACCGAGTTAACACATAGTCGCCTTGACTTATCACTTTCGCCAGAAGGTCATAGCAAAACACTAAAGTTACACCGAAGTTCCCAAGCCCACCGAGCACCAAGTAGAAGTTGGAAAGACTCACATCTATCACCGAGAGTTCATACCAAACAACTTGAGTTACATCGAAAACATACACCTGTCGGCCAGACAATTGGCTTTCACCGAGACATCATACTGAGATCCATATATTTCACTGATGACCAACTATCGCCAAGAGCTACCCCGATAGCCATTGGCTATCGGCAAGACATTCACCATCGCTAAGAGGTTTCTCTGATAGCTTCAAGTTATACTGAAGGCTTCCAACACAATGAGCTATCGGCGAGACATTTAACTCTCGCTAGGACTTCTCACCGAGCCTGCCAAGTCACTCCGATGATCTACCTTTGAATCTCTGTTGGTAAGACATTTGTATATCGCCCAGACTTCATAACGAAGTCTTAGTGTTACACTGATAACTCCCAAATGTATCCCTATCGGTATGACATTCACTGTTCACTAAGACATCGTCCCAAAACATTAGGGTTATCCCGAAGACATCAATACATACACTATCAGCAAGAGAACAACACTTCGCTGAGACATCTTAGCGAAAACCTTTAGCTTCACCAAAGACCATAGTCGCCAAGAGTCTCCCCAATGCACGATTGAATGGACTTTTAGCTAGAGGTCTGCCGAGCGCTATAAGGTCATAGCGAATACATCATGCTACAGCGATAGACTCCACAGTGTAACCTTTCTGCAAGACAATGGCAAGGTCACAGCGACCAGTTCATAAATGAATAAAACAAACCTGCTAGTCAACCAGACAAATAGAATGTCACACTGACTTGACTCTAATGGAGGTTTCAGCCTGTATAGTTTGAGGCACATATTTCCAACAATCTCCCACTTTATGAAGATCATACATGCACCTCCAGAGCACATCATAACTTATTGAAAATCATGGGCACTAAGGCCCATTGAACTGGCACACCACCTGAACTTTTCTGTGCTCACTGGCTTCGTCAATGCATTTGCAACATTCTCCAGAGTATCAAATTTTTTTAGACTGATCTTTCCATCCTCAACCATATCTCGTACAAAGTGGTACTATACATCAATATGTTTCGTCCTGGCATGGAAAGTTGGATTCTTTGCAAGACAAATAGCACTCTGACTGTCACATAAGATTGTTATTTCCCCTGCATCAAAACCAATGTTAGAACACAAACATTTCAACCATACAACTTCTTTACAAGCATGAGTAGCTGCCATGTATTCAACCTTTGTAGTGGAAAAAGTGACCACAGCTTGCCGCTTGATCATCCAACTCACTGCACCACCATTCAACATGAAAACGTATCCACTAGTGGATCTTCTGCTATCAATGTCTCCTGCCCAATCAGAATCTACATATCCCCAAATGCTGAGAGTTCTCTATGATTCAACTGAATTCCCATGGTAACACAATGCAAAATTTGAAGTTCCCTTCAAATACCTAAACACTCTCTTCACAACATCCTAATGTATTCTTCCTGGATTAGCCATAAATCGACTAAGTACTCCCACTGCTTGGGCAATGTTTGGTCTTGTACAGACCATTGCATACATGAGACTACCTACAACACTAGCATAGGGCACACTGGTCATGTCCTCCATCTCAGTAGGAGATTTTGGACACTCCTCAACATATAGCATCATTCCTTGCATGACTAGAATAACTAACTTCTTGCAATCATTCATACAAAATCTCTCAAGAACAGTCCTTATATACTTACTCTGACTGAGCCAAAGCTTTCTATTCATCCTGTCCCTGGTTATCTCCATCCACAGAATATACCTTGCTACACCAAGATCCTTCATTTCGAACTTAGCAGACAACTGAGACTTAAGATCAGAAATCATTAGCTTGCTATTTCCTATGAACAACATATCGTCAACATAAAGAGCAATAACAAGTACTTGATCACTCTCAGCTTTATAATATACACAGTGATCAGATTTTGATCTCACAAATCCCAAAGATAATACAAATGTATCAAATTTCTGGTACCACATTCTAGGTGATTGCTTTAACCCATAAAGAGACTTCTTTAATTTGCATACCAGTTTTTCTTTACCTTTCTCAACAAAGTGCTCAGGCTGGGACATATAGATTTCTTCTTCAAGATCACCATAAAGAAATGTTGTCTTCACATCCATCTATTCAACCTCTAAGTCATACGCTGCTGCAAGTGACAATAGATATCTAATGGACGTCAGCTTTGCTACAGGAGAAAAAATTTCCCCATAATCAATTCCCTCTACCTGGGAATAACCCTTTGCAACCACTCTTGCCTTGTATTTTTCTACACTGTCATCCAAACCAATGTTTTTCTTAAATACCCATTTATAGCCCATAGGTTTTTTGCCTTTAAGCAAGGGCACCAAACTCCAAGTTTCATTTTTATCCAATGACGCCATCTCTTCTTCCATGGCTTCTAACCAAGAGTCTGAATCAGACATTTTAAATGCCTCTTTCACAGTCCTAGGCTCATTAGTACTAGAAATCAAAGCATAGACACAAGTAGAATCAATTAATGAGAACCCATACCTACCTAGTTGTTTCCTTTCTTGGGTTGACCTCCTCACTAGCTGAGGCTAAGGTTCTTCTTCTTCAGAACTTTTAGAACTGCTTGAGCTCTCCTTAGTTTCAGGTATGTTTTGAATTTTCAATTCCTCTTTCTCTGGTGTAGGAGGAATTGATGCTACATCCTTACTGTTTTCAAACTTTGTCTCTGACTGTAGATCCAAGGTGGAAGGTTTCAGCTCTCAAAAGATTACACTCCTGTTGTATACAACCTTCTCTGTAACAGGATTCCAAAGCTTGTATCCTTTAATGTTAGCACTATATCCAATGAAAATACATTTGACATCCTTGTTCTCCAGCTTAGATCTTTTTACATCAGGCACATAAGCATATGCTTCACAGCCAAAGACTAATATGTATAAGAGAGGGCTTCTTACCAGACCACGCTTCCATAGGTGTCTTATCAACAAGAGTAGAATTTGGAGACCGATTAACTAAGTAACATGCAGTAGTAGTAGCTTTAGCCCAAAACTTCTCTTGCAAACCAGCACTACTAAGCATACTTCATGCTCTCTCCATCACTGTCCTATTGAACCTTTCTGCAACTCCGTTCTGCTGTGGAGTATAAGGTGTAGTCTTGTGTCTTTTGATTCCATGGTCTTTACAATATCTTTCAAATTCATCAGAACAGAATTAACCACCATTATTAGTCCTTAAGCATTTTATTTTTCTACCAGTTTGATTTTCAACAAGATTTTTAAACTCCTTAAATCGACTGAACACTTTTGATTTACCTTTAAAAAAATAAACAAATGCTCTCCTTGAATAATCATCAATGAATGACACATAGTATCTTGATTTAGACAATGAAGGGACATTCACTGGACCAAACACATCTGAATGGATATAATCTAACAAACCAGAAGATTTGTGAGGACTGTCATAAAATGAAACACGGTGTTGCTTTCCATATACACAGTGTTCACAGAATTCAAATTTGAAATTACAATCTTCAAGCCCCTCAACAAGATTTTTGTTCTTCAAGGTTTTTAAACCTTTTTCTCCTATGTGGCCTAACCTATGACGCCAAAGCATAGTCTTCTTTGCAGGAAGTTTTACTTCCATAGAGTTTACATAATTAGGGATATTTCCCTCTTTAACTCCATGAGTAGCTTTCAGTGACTTCGAAGTGACACTATTACATTGAAAAACTTGTGCATCCAACTTGTACAGGGTACCAATTCGAGCACCTCTAGCTAGCACCATTGAACCTCTAGTCATCTTGCAGCCACTTCCCAAGAACAAGACTTGTACTCCGATATCATTTAGCATACTTACAGACAATAGATTTCAAGCCAGACTTGGTATGTGCATAACATTATTGATCCCCTTTATTCTGCCATCAAGGAATTGGATTCTGACTCTTCCACGACCAACAATTTTCAAGGTTGAATCACTCGTCAAGTACACCTTTCCACCATCGTATTCTTCATACTTTGTGAACCATTCTCTATGAGATATCATGTGGAATGATGCTCCAGAATCAATCAGCCAGACATCATCTGATGCCTGTGTAGCCAAGGCTGCAATGAAGGCATCACCATCACTAAGAGAAGAACCATTATCAGAAGAGCCCTTCTTCTTCTTTTTCTCCTCTTTACAATCCTTTCGGACATGACCAGGTTGCCCACAGTTCCAACACTTCACCTTGGACTTCTTGCCAGGAGATTTTGATCTCCCTTCTGATTTATATTTGGACTTCTTGTCCTTCTTCTTGCCTTTCTCCTTTGACCTTCTTCTGACAGCAAGAGCCTCCTTCGCCATCTCAGAAGATTTTCTTCTCATCTCTTATGACAACAAGGAACCAACAACATCTTCCATCTTGAAACTGGATGTTGTACTCCCAATAGCCATCACTAGATGATCCCACGAGTCTGGAAAAGAACATAACAGAAGCATACAGTGATCCTCTTCTTCAATCTTTACACCAACATATGTTAATTGTGTGAGAAACATGTTAAATGCATTCAAATGATCAGCTACTGACCCTCCTTCCTGCATTCTCAAAGAGTAGAAATTCTTTCTTAGGAACAGCTTATTCACCAAGGATTTCCCTTGATAAATAGACACCAGTCTCTTCCACAAGAGAGAAGTAGTCTTCTCTTCATGCACATTGAGAAGAACTGAGTCTGCCAAAAAGAGCCTTATCAGCCCCTTCGCTTTTCTATCTGCAAGGTCCCATTCTTCTTGCTTCATGCCTGTAGGTTTAGTTCCAAACACAGCAAGCCAAAGGTCTCAATCTACTAAGAGATCCTCCATCTTGAGTTTCCACAATTCAAAGTTACTGCCATTGAATTTCTCTATTTCAATCTTCCCAAATGAACTAGACATCTTAATTTGTAAATACAAATAACAATCTCTACAAAACTCCCATTGAACAGTATTGACACAAAAAACCCAATGTACCCCCAAGGATAACACAATTGGCCAGGCTCTGATACCACTTGTAAGGAAAACTAGATGCGGAAAACAATTCTCCTAACGTCAATACCTTAGGAAAGAATGCAAAAATACTTTTAAATTTTCAATTACAGTCAAGTTGAGATGCACTATGAAACAGATTACAGAAATAGAGTATTAGACAAACACACTCGAACACCAGATATACGTGGGAAAACCCTTACAGGAGAAAAACCCACTACACCAAGAGAAATCACTTTGTATTACAGTAATCAAAATTACATACAATTCCAGACTTATCTTTCTAGTGTCATTATACAACAGCATTCATCATGAACCTTCTTTGAACATAAAACATCCAAGTTATAGCCTTCACAAATTTTAAATCCTTTACTGATACAGTTTTAATTCTTCACACTTCACTGTTGATCGAACTACTATCCAACCTCCAAGCATCTGCAACTTCCAACTATATCCATGGTGTTTCCTGACTGTTGAGCTTTCTCACAAAACTGTTGCAATGAACCAATTGCTAACGATTCACTTTCGGCTTCCTCTATTCGTCCATGAGATTCCATGTATTACAGTTAGATGGTCAACAAAATTCGTAATGCACTGGCATCTCAGTGAGACACTAACAGTGTCTCGCCGATGCCACCTATACATCATATCAATGTCGCCAAAAGCCTCTGTAGTCGCCAAGATGTTACATCGAGCTCCAAGAGATACAATGAGTCAACACGTAGTCGCCCTGACTTATCACTTTCGCCAGAAGGTCATAGAGAAACACTAAAGTTACACCAAAGTTCCCAAGCCCACCGAGCACCAAGTAGAAGTCGGCAAGACTCACATCTATCGCCGAGAGTTCATACCGAACAACTTGAGTTACATTGAAAACATACACCTGTCGGCCAGACAATTGGCTTTCGCCGAGACATCATACCAAGATCCATATGTTTCACCAATGACCAACTGTCGCCAAGAGCTACCCCGATAGCCATTGGCTATCGGCAAGACATTCGCCATCGCTAATAGGTTTCTTCGATAGCTTTAAGTTATACCGAAGGCTTCCAACACAACAAGCTGTCGGCGAGACATTTAACTCTCGCTAGGACTTCTCACCGAGCCTTCCAAGTCACTCTGATGATCTACCTTTGAATCTCTATTGGTAAGACATTTGTATATCGCCCAGACTTCATAATGAAGTCTTAGTGTTACACCGATAACTCCCAAATGTATCCCTATCGATATGACATTCACTATTCACTAAGACGTCTTCCCGAAACATTAGGGTTATCCTAAAGACATCAATACATACACTGTCAGCAAGAGAACAACACTTCACTGAGACATCTTAGCAAAAACCTCTAGCTTCACCAAAGACCACAGTCACCAAGAGTCTCCCCAATGCACGATTGAATGGCCTTTCGGCCAGAGGTCTGCCGAGCGCTATAAGGTCATAGCGAATACATCATGCTACAGTGATAGACTCCACAGTGTAACCTTTCGGCAAGACAATGGCAAGGTCACAATGACCAGTTTAGAAATGAATAAAACAAACCTGCTAATTGGCCAGACAAATAGAATGTCACACTGACTTGACTCTAATGGAGGTTTCAGCCTGTATAGTTTGAGGCACATATTTCCAACATTGGTGAACCCTACTAGAGCATTACAAAAAATATATATGTTATTCCACATAATGGTCCTACTACTTCTGTTGAGATCAAGGATGTTGAGTATAATATTAGGGCTAAGGAGGCATTGTTGAGTGCTTTGACTAATACTAAGATGACAAATGTGATGGATCTGAAGACTGCTTATGAGATCTGGAAAAAGTTGGAGACCTTGTATGAAGGTGATGCTAATGTGAAGATTGCTAAGCTTCAAAGTCTGAAAGGGAAATATGAAAAGTTGAAAATGGGTGATGATGAAAATGTTACTACTTTCATGCAAAGAGAATGAACTTGTGTGTGGTATCAAATGTGTTGGTGGACAAATAGACGAATCAAAGATTGTTTCTAAAGTGCTTAGATCCTTGCCTAATTCTTACAAAGTCAAAGCTAGTGCTATTGAAGAGCTTCGAACTGTGACAAATGTTACCAAAGATATGTTGATTGGTAAGCTTACTACTTTTGAGTTGAGTGAATTTGGTGACGCCCTTCCTAAGGTTGAATCTACATTCAAGGCCACTACTTTTGGAAGAGATAAATAGAGATATGATCTAGGTGAAATTTCATCAAGAAAGACGTTCAAGTATGAGGATGAAATGAAAGAACTCGATGAAGAAGAAAGAGAGCTTGAAGAACTTGAAGCATTGATTGGGAAAAGAGAAGCTAGAGGACAAGGTAAGTATAAGGGGAAGTTGCCTATTAAATGTTTCTCTTGCAATAAGATAGGTCATTTTGCATCAAGGTGTCCTGAGAGAGTTTCCAAGCCAAGATTTAAAAAGCCTAAATTACAAAAGAAGTGTTACTATGCTACTGATGAAGGTGTGACAGATGATGAATTTGACAAAGGAAATGCAAGTGAAGATGAATTCATGTTGATTGCTATCAATAAAACTAATCATGTGTCTATTGAATCTGCTAGTTGTACAAATGTGGAGAAAGCCCTAGCTGCTCGAGTTGAAGATAAAGATGAATGGGTAATTGTTAGTGGTTGTTCTCATCATATGACAGGAGATAAAAGTAAGTTTGTGAGTTTGGAAAAGTATGATGGTGGTGTTGTGAGATTTGGTGATAATACAACTGGTGTGATCCATGGAAGAGGATGCATTTCTCTTGATGGTAAGCACAATACTGATGATGTCTTGTATGTTGAAGGTTTGAAGCATAATCTTTTAAGTGTTGGATAGATGGTTGATAAGGGATACAATCTTCAATTCATGGATGGTAAGTGCAAAATATTGGGAAATTCTATAAATGTGATTGCATTAGGTACAAAAACAAAAGGTAATATTTTCCACCTGTGTGTTGCTAGTAAAAGTTGTTTGATTGCTCAAATTGATGAAAGCTAGTTGTGGAATAGGAGAATGTGTCATGTTAACTTTGATAATATTTCCAAGATAAGTTCCACTAAGGTTGTGAGAGATCTTCCTAATCTAATGAAACCTACTAATGCAGTATGCAAAGAATGCCAGTTAGGAAAGCAAACAAGAATTTTATTTCAGAGTAAACAACAAAATTCAAATGGATTGTTGGATCTTGTGCATACTGATTTGTGTGGTCCTGCTAGAACTAGAAGTTTACAAGGATACATGTACTTCATGTTGCTTATTGATGACTGTTCAAGGATGATGTGGGCTACTTTCTTAAGGGAGAAATATGAAGCTCTAGAAAAGTTCAAGATCTTTAAGGCAATGGTTGAGATAGAGACAGGTTTGAAGATTAAGTGTTTGAGATCAAATAGAGGTGGTGAATTCACTTCTGGTGAGTTTAATTCTTTTTTTGAAGAACATGGAATAAAGAGACAGTTATCTGCACTGCAAACCCCTCAACAAAATGGAGTTGTGGAAAGGAAGAACAAAATAGTTCTAGATGCTGCTAGAACCATGATGTTGGAAGGAAATGTACCTCATATCTACTGGAGAGAAGCTGTGAGTACTGTTGTGTACACACTTAACCAGGTACAAATTAAAGGTGATACTAGTAAGACTCCTTTTGAGCTATGGACTGGTCAAAAACCTACTGTTAGATATTTCAAGATCTTTGGAAGCAAGTGTTATATCAAAAGAGATGAAGATATAGGAAATTTTGATGCTAGGAGTGGCAAATGAATCTTTCTAGGTTATGATACTAAAAGTAAGGCCTACCGGTGTTACAATAAGAGATTGAAGAAAATGGTTGAAAGTGAAAATGTTAAGGTTGATGAAGACATAACTGCACTATCTAGAACTTGTGGATATGATTCTGATGATCAGAATGTCAGTACAAACAAAGGTCAGACTTCAAGTCAAGTCCAAATCATTTCGGTGAATCAAGAAAATCAAGAGGAAGGAGAAACTGGTGGAAGAACAAAAGAGAGATCAGAAGAGCCTGAAGTTGAAGAACATTCTAAGAAGACTCTGAGGTATGTAAGATTAAATCATTCAGAGAATCATATCATAGGTGATAAGAACAAAGATGTCCATACTAGGAGAAAGATTATAGAAGAATATTGTTTGATTTAAAAGACTGAGCCTAACAATATGAATGAAGCATGCAAAGATGAACATTGGGTTGAAGCAATGAAAGAGGAACTACAAAAAATTGAAAAGAATGATAAATGGATTCTTGTTCCCAGACCTAAGGATAAGAATGTAATTGGAACTATATGGGTCTTTAGAAACAAACTGAATGAAAAAGGTGAAGTGGTTAGAAACAAAGCAAGACTGGTATGTAAGGGATATTCACAGATGGAAGGTATTGATTTTGAAGAAACCTTTGCCCCTGTTGCTAGAATTGAAGCTGTGAGATTATTTATTGCTTATGCTACTTACAAAAACTACAAGGTTTATCAAATGGATGTCAAGTCAGCTTTTCTAAATGGTGAATTGGAAGAAGAGGTGTATGTTGAACAACCAGATGGATTCCAGTTGACTGATCAAGAAGATATGGTTTACCAAATGAAGAAAGCATTGCATGGACTCAAATAAGCCCCTAGAGTATGCTTGTGCATGAAGTTTGTTGATGAGATGCAAAATGAGTTTTAGATGTCAATGATTGGAGAGATGAAATTCTTCTTGGGATTGCAAATTACTTAGTTAGATAAAGGGATATTTATATCTCAGTTCAAGTATGTGAATGAACTGTTGAAGAAATTTGGTATGGAAGATTCAAAGCCAGTTGGTACACCCATGGTGACCGGATGCAAGTTGACAACTGATGATGATTCTCTGAAGGAAAATCAGACTAGATACAAATCAATGATTGGCGGATTGTTGTATTTGACTCAAACTAGGCTTGATATATCATGAATGTTGTATGTATTGTTGCAAGATTTCAAGCTGATCCTAAAGAATCTCATGTGACTGTTGTGAAGAGGTTTTTCAGATACTTGAAGGGGACAGTTGATTTTGGTTTATGGTATTCTAAAGATGATGATCTTACTTTGAGTGCCTTTACTGATGTTGATTGGGTAGGAGATGTGAATGACAGGAAAAGTACTAGTGGTGGAGCATTTTTCTTGGGAAAGAAGTTGATTTCATGGTAAAGCAAAAAACATAATGCTATTCTTTATCTACTACAGAGGCAAAATACATTGTTGTTGCTAATAATTGTACTCAAGTATTGTGGATGAGGCAGATGTTGAAGGATACCAAATTTGTGTATGATGAGCCTATTGTTATATTCTGTGATAACTCAAGTGCTATTAATATTTCTAAGAATCCGATGTTGCATTCCAAGACCAAGCATGTATCTATCAAATTTCACTTTTTGAGAGAGAAAGTAAGGAAAAGGAAGTCAGTTTGGAGTATATGCCTACCAAGGAGCAGATTACAGACATATTTAACAAGCCGTTGCCTAAGGATACTTTTGAGTATCTCAGAAGGAAGTTAGGGGTGATTACCCCTCCTAATCAAAACTTAGGATGCATTGATTTGCATCAATCCATTCATTTCATGATCATAATTTGACCTGGATTGATGTTGTGGTTGTTGCTACTCAGGGGGAGTAGTCAGATGTTCAGATGTTCAAGTGTTCAGATATGTGGTTCAAAGCTTGTATAGAAGAGATATTTGTCATTGATGTCAAAGGGGGAGAAGAATCATGTGAAAAATCCTTGTGGGGAGATGAGTTGAGGAAAGAAGAGTCAGAACCTAAGGGGGAGTAAGTGTAGTTGTGTTGATGGTATTTTTCACATCATGTGTTGTCATCAATGCCAAAGCGGGATATTGTTGGATGTTGTGGTGTGTTGCTGATATATGGTTGTCATTGATGTCAACACTATTAACATTGTTACATTAAAAGTTGTATATGTCGAGGATATTGAGAAAATTGTAATAAGAAGTGCCACTGGTTGTCAGTGGCGAAGTGAAGTTCTTTCTGTTGGTGTGATCAGTATGTTGTTGTTCAGAGGTTGTGGACTAAAGGGCTTCTTGTTGAGTGTATCTAGTTTATCCACGTCGAGTTTCAGAGATCCGCGTGAAGATTTGATCAAGTTATGGAGATTTGTATTCTGACAGTTTTTCTGTTACTTCAGTTTGTGTTCCTGAATGAAGATCATGTGATTTCAGTAAGTTCAGTTGTTGCAGATGCCTTTCTAATGTTTCATGATGCTTGTGGATGTTTCTATTTCGTGCTCTATCTATTTTGCACATCCACATTGATCGTTGTGCTCATGATATGAGATTTTCTCTTGCGTGTTCATGTTTTTGGCCGATAAGGTGTTGAAGCGTGTTGTGGATCTTCAAGGAGTAATTAATTAAATTGGTTCATGTTTGAGGATGTTATTTTCAATCTTCACTATGTGTTATCCAACTTTGTTGATTCGTATGATTAATCTGTATTTGATCTAAGCCGACTGTTTGTATTCATTTTATTATTTCTTTGGAGTCAACTTATAGTGATGTAATTTCTTGTTGCAAATATATATAAGCAATTTTTTTATCATTTGGAAGTGTGCTGGAGTGTGCAAGTGTGAAGTGTGTGAGTCATGTGTGCGAATATTGTTCAGATCATTCAAAGGTAGAGCAAAGAGTGAAAAAGAGTGAAGAAGTTTTCATGTGCTTAACCAGAACTGTAACTAGGCATTAGCAGATGATATTTTATTAGTTCAAAGTCTGATGGATTTAATCAAAACCTTTCAATAAGATAGTGTGTCTTCCTTTGTAATTGAGCAGTGAGCTCTAAGCAGTGTGCTTGAATGCATGTGCATTCTCCATTCATATTTTCTTATACTTTTAATAAGGTATAATCTTGTGGACTGACCTCCATCGTGGTTTTTCCCCTAATAGGGTTTCCACATAAAAAATCTTGGTGTTATGTGTGCTTATGGTGTGTTGTTCATTTATGCTTTCATGATCAGATATGAGAATAAGGTTAATAAGTTGAATAATTCTAAAATTCGGTGATAACTGATTCACCCCCCCTCTTAGTTATCTGCCCTTGAGTTTCCAACAATTGGTATCAGAGCAGGTTCCTTGGAAGAAGTTTAACAACTTGAGGTGATCCGAGATGGCAACTTATAAGAAGGATAGTCCTAGATTTTATGGAACAAATTATTCCTTGTGGAAGACTTGAATGGAATGCCATTTGAGATGCATTGGTGAACCCTTGTAAAAAATGTCTAAAAAACACCCACAGTGGGACTCATTCACTACTTGTGGCGAATGAGTCCAATTTGGATTTTCTAGAACTTCAAAGTTTTGATTTGCACCTCTTAGTTTGCTCTTTCTATTCCTATGTGTTTCCAGATCTGAAACCCTAATTTTGGGGCTGTAGGTGACCTTTTTGTGAAGATTATGACCTTGAAAATAAGGGGACAACTCCAACAAGCTGGAAAACTAATCCTCAATAATCTTCAAGTCTTCAAAGCACCTAAATCTGTAATCACACAAAGAGAGAGAGAGTGTTGATTGTTAGGGAATAGGGGTTTGCCTTGGTCAAACCCCTTTTAGGTAATTAAGCCAAATGATAAGATAATGAAGCATGAACATGAAATAATCCAATTATAACCTTTCCATGATGATGTATATTGAGTTATTTCAACAATTGATGAATAATCTTCCCTTGAATGCCTTATAAATGATCTTGAAAGCTATCTTGATGACCTTGTGAAGACTTGGAGTGCTTAACTCTTGAGTTCTTGACTTGATAACATGAATGCTTGTATGAAATAATGATTTGAGATCTCATTTATATAGGCAATCCACTCACATGATCATTAGTTTGATCCCAAAGGCAGAGATGGAAGAAATTTGAATTAAAAATGCAATTTTCCCACTCGAAACCTTAAAAATAGGCCAAATGGGACTCATTCGCCCAAGGTGGTGAATGGGTCCCACAAGGGCTATTTTTAGTCTTAAAGTGTCAGGGAGTCAAGAAATTAAGCTTATATGTTGATTTTGTCGGGTTTTTGATTGAGATATGCCTTGGGATGCACAATATAGGGTCATAGGGGCCTATTAATGATGATATAAAGGTCATAATGCAAGAGGGCCCAAAATTCAATGTGAAAGTGTAAATAAATACACTTTACAGCACTAAATTAAGGAAAAATTGGATCTATTTAGCTTAGAAGGGCCCTAAATCCCATGTGAATGTGTAAAACACACTACAACACTAGATTAGGTCCACCTTAGTTTACAAGCATCCTAAATTTAATGTGAAAGTATAAATAAATACATTTTACAACATTAAATTAAGGCAGAGTTAAGTTAATTTAGCTTAAAAAGGGCCCAAGACCTAATGTGGATGTGTAAAACACCTCACAACACTAGATCAAGGCAAAATTAATTCCAATTTATCATTAATTATCCCCAAATTACGCAAGGAAAAGGTGAACTCTTTTTTGTCATCAAATCTAGCCCCCACTTTAGTGAGAGGATGAACTTGCTTCAAACTCACACTAAAGTAGACATTCAAGAGGGGTCCAATTGTACCAATGTAGATGGTCTAGGATAAGAAGGATCAAGGAGGCGATCAAGCCCCCAAGATCCAAGATCCTAAGTCAAACTGACATAAGCACGAAAGGACACACAAAAGGTGTATGATATGCAACAAAAAAAGATACAAAACATACAATGCCAAAGATATAAAGAAGAGGGAAAATAACAAGATGCGCTCACTCTGGGGCCACAAAACATCAGGTCGTCCACGAGGTGAGTTGTCCCAAAGAAGTGGTTTAGTGAGATAGTCATGCCAGTGTGTCGGCTTCCCATCATACTAACCATACCAAAGTTATCCTACTAATAACCTTGATAAGGCACCACAATGTAATGCCTTTTGTAAGTGCTTTTGAATATCATGTGAAAATTTTGTTAAAGGGGATTTGTCTTTGTTTGTGTAACGGTCTTCCTCTTAGGGAGAATTGTACCTAATGTCTCCAAGAGAGGACAAGTCAAAAGTGTCAGATTGTTTCCCATGGGATGCCTCATTCACATCATGCCATATTAGTAGATCGTACAGTCTTGGATGAAATCAAACCCAATGATACCACCAAGAAGATGACACATCACAAGGAAAAAGAAAAATCACGCCATGAAATTTTGCCAAAAGATGTCATTGATGTATTCCCCCACTTTAAAGTGGTTGCTACTCTATCACTATGAGCAATTGCTTTAAAGTAGCCAATGATAAAAGAAGGCATGAGAGCCAACTTGGAAAACCCTATGCCAAGTCATATGTTTCCGAATTGAACTACATCATGGATAAGTATATCACATGCAAGCCAACTTAAGGCATGTCGTCCATATCCCAAACTTGCTCTTATATATACATGAAAGGTGATCAACTAGCCAAAAGAGACAATGACAAGTGACATACGAGGACAAGGCTACCTAACCCCCTTGCCCCCACTTAGTGTAGGACAAGGGTGATCCCAGAGTGGATGATGATATGCTGCTCCTTGCAAAAATGGAATGACACGCAATAGTGAGTATACTATGATCCTACAACTGTTACATGGCAAAGAGTAGAAACTAATGTTATTTATTATGATGAGTAAACAAAGTGTCAACTTGATACATATTTAATGTGATATCTATTAGTTTAGGATGCATCAAAGTTAAAGTTATATTGAAAGAATCTTTTGTGATAGTGTTGACATTGAATGAAGGTTTTTCTTTTGAGGGACAATAACCAAGATCATTAGTAATTTATTGCGGTTTAGGCTTTATAGGGACATAGATACCTTGTTCTATAACACCACATGCTTTCCCAAGTTGCTTCATAAGTTCAAACCTCTTCCATAAATATTTTTCACTTCTTTCAGATTCAGTGGTTGTTCAAATTCCTCAAAGTTTTTCTTGGATGTTGTTTTTTCTTTTAAGGTGGTTGAAATGGATGCTTTTGAATTTTGTATGTCCGTTATTGGTTTCCGTTTTCCATTTTTATATTCTTTTTTTATGATAGATTGTATTCTCCCATGAATATAGGTATGAAATCAAAGGCTTCCAAAGCATCTTCTAATAACTTTGTGGCTTCTTCAATTTGCTTTTATTTTTTTGTCTCTTGTACGGGTTCTACATGTGTGGTTGGTGTTAAGGGATATCTAATGTTCATAATGTCAAAGGAATTGTCCTTAATTTAATGATCTCTTAGTGAAGAGGAGTCTAATTTGACTTCATCATCTTCATCTAAGGAAGCCATATTACTATTGTTTGAAAGAAGTGTGTCAATGTTGTCGTTTTCTTGGACCATGATACCTTCCCTAGTAGGAGAGTTTTTAGGAGAGAGAAAAACTAGATATTCATGACATTCAAAGATGGGTTCTCCTAAAGTAACATCATCATAATTAAGGAGGTTATCAATGGTTAGATATTTTTGTGTGTCAATGATGGCATTTTCTTTTTCAATAATGTTTTCCTTGTGATTCTCATTGATTGGATCTTGTAAGACCATAATATATGTTTCACCGATAGGAGAGATATTAGGATAGGGGGAAATTTGATTGTTGTCCATACTTTCATCCTTTTTCGCTAAGGTCTCATTCTCTTGTGCCACAATATCTACCCTAGTAGGAGATATTTTAGGAAAGTGACAAACAATAGGTTCATCACATTTCAAGATTAGATTTTGTGAAGTAGCTTCATCACACATAAGGGAGGCATCAAGACAAGAGAAACTATAAGTTTGATGGTTACTGATGATTGGAATTTTTTGTTCAAATAGGTCTTCCCAAATGGTAGGGGCATCAGGAAAGGGAGGAAAAAGATTCTCATGAGTCTCAATAAGGATATCTTCTAACACTAAACTATCTTCTTCATGTCTAGAGAAGATATTAGGAGAAGGAAAGGTTTGATTGTCATGATTATCTATGTTTACATCCCCATGTCATATAATTTATTCCCAAGTAGGAGAGGTAGGATTGTCATAGCTCTCAATTATTGGATCTCTTAATATCAACATAGTTCATGATTCTATTCTTATTCACTAAAGCATTTTCACAAGTAGGGGAGGTGTTGGGAGATGAATGGAGACTAGGTAAAGTAGTAGCCATGATACCAACTTCAAGTGTCATAATATCTTTCCAAAGGGGAAGAAAAAAAATACTTTCATGATTCTCAATGATTGTATCTCCTATCACCAAGATACCTTTGTCACTAATAGGAGAGGTATCGAGAGAAGAACAATTATGATTGTCATGATTATAAATGCTTGCATCCTCTTATATCAAACCTTTAGTGGATGAACTAGGAGAGATGAATTCATCAAGGGTTTCATCTAACATGTCAAAGTCATCACTAATAAAGGGTTTGAATGATATGCTTTCTCTAACGTTAACCATTTTTTGTTTGTTTCTTTTGATGTTTTTGGTTTTTTGTTTTTGTTTTCTAATGGATGCTGAATGTAATATGATCTAAGTGAACTATGAACTAATGCTAAAACTGAAAAGTGCAAATATCTAATTCTATCCAAAATTTCAATGAATGCGAATTATGCTACTTGTAATGATTTCAATGTAATAGAAAGCAATCAAATTGAAACGAAAAAGTAATAATAGAAAATAGGAGCTTAAAAACAAGAAATTTAACTCTATAAAATGCAGTTCAAAATTTGGACTGGGACTGACTTTCCCAAGGTGGCAAATGAGTCCCAGTAGGGATTTTTTTCAAAATTTTATGAAATTTTAATTTGATTTTTTATGTTTTCTATGTTGTATGATCTAGATCTGAGATGTAAATGAAAATTTTGAATGATTTTCAATGAAATTAGATGCAAAAATGCAAGCTATATGAGCTTTCACTAATGCAAAATTTGAAACCCTAGAATGCAATTTAACCAATGAAAATCCTAATGCAATGTTAATGCAAGCCAAATCTAGGATGAAAATGCACTCCAAATCAGAAAAGAAGGTATTATACATGCAAGTTCACCAAAATGAAATGGTGAAAAATTGGCTTCCTTCCTCCACCCTTGATTGGATTTAGGGCCTAGAAAGGAGCAACTTTCACTAACTTTCACTCAAGAACAAAGCCTTGAGATTTCTTTGTAAAGGAGAAAGAAATATTGCAAAAGGGTTGTTCTAGGGACTAGAAATGGTCTAATGAGGGGTTCACCACCAATTTTAGACTTGGGAAAGATAATGAAATGCAAGCTATAATGTAAAACCCTAATTGAATTTGCAAACTTGAACTAAATGACCTAGAAATGCATATAAATCATAACATAAAGCTATAAAACCATAAGTGTGCACCTGAAAACTTGTAGAGGCTTGAATGAAGGTTGTAAATGCTACTGATCTTGAAATTTTGATCTACTGGGACTCATTTTCCATTCTGGGTGAATCAGTCTCAGATCTAGATTTCTACACAAAAGCGGTTTTTAGACAAATGGGTATCCAAATCTGCAAAAATCTTTGAAAAACACACATAGTGGTACTCATTCACCACTTGTGGTAAATGAGTCCAATTTGGATTTTTTGGAACTTCAAAGTTCTGACCTGCATCTCTCAGTTCACTCTTTCTATTCCTTTATGTTTTCGGATTTGAAAGTTTGATTTCGGGGCTATAGGTGACCTTTTTGTGAATATTATGACCTTGCAAATAAGGGGACAACTCCAATAAGCTTGTAACCTAATCCTCAATGATCTTTAAGTATTCAAAGCACCTAAATCTACAATCACACAAAGAGAGAGAGAAAAAGTGTTGATTGTTAGGGAATAGGGGTTTGCCTTGGTCAAACCCCTTTTAGGTAATTAAACCAAATGATAAGATAATGAAGCATGAACAAGAAATAATGAAATTAGAACCTTGCCATGATGATGGATCTTGAATTGCTACAACAATTGATGAAGAATCTACCCTTGAATGCCTTAGAAATGATCTTGAAATCTATCTTGATGACCTTGTGAAGACTTGGAGTGCTTGACTTGATAACATGAATGGTTGTATGAAATAATGATTTGAGAGTTCATTTATATAGGTAATCCACTCACATGACAGTTAATTTGATCCCAAAGGCTAACATGAAAGAAATTTGAATTAAAAACCCAATTTTCCTACTCAAAACCTTAAAAATAGGCCAAATGAGACTCATTCGCCTAAGGTGGAAAATGGGTCCCACATGGGCTATTTTTAGTCCTAAAGTGTCGAGGAGTCAAGAAATTAAGCTTATATGTTGATTTTGTCAGGTTTTTGATTGAAATTTTCCTTGGGATGCACAATATGGGGTCATAGGGGCCTATTAATGATGATATAAAGGTCATAAATGCAAGAGGGCCCAAAATTCAATGTGAAAGTGTAAATAAATACACTTTATAACACTAAATTAAGAAAAAATTGGATCTATTTAGCTTAGAAGGGCCCTAAATCCCATGTGAATGTGTAAAACACATTACAACACTAGATTAGGTCCACCTTAGTTTACAAGCCTCCTAAATTTAATGTGAAAGTATAAATAAATACATTTTACAACATTAAATTAAGGCAGAGTTAAGTTAATTTATCTTAAAAAGGGCCCAAGACCTAATGTGGTTGTGTAAAACACCTCACAACACTAGATCAAGGTGATACTAAGTCCAATTTATCATTAATTATCCCCAAATTAAGCAAGGAAAAGGTGGAATCTTTTCTGTCATTACACCTTATTCCTTATCACTTCTCCATTCCCATTCAACTTGTTTCTGAATACCCACTTAGTTCCAATTATATTCTTGTTTTCTGATCTAGGAACCAATTCCCAATTCTAATTTTTCTCAATTTGCATAAGTTTTTCTTTTATTTCCTTCATCCAATGTTCATCTTTGCATGATTCACTCACTATTTTAGGTTCAACTTTAGAAAGTAAACATAGATTTACCTCAACTTCAACAACTTTGCATCTTGTCAATACACCTTTCATTTTGTCTCCAATGATTTATTCTTAAAAATGATTCTTTTGCACATAATTAGGGGTCTTAGGGGTCTTCCCTGAAGCTTTTTCCTCTTCATTTTTCACTTCTTCTTCATCAACTTTATCTTCTTAGATACTTCTCTGCAATCAGGTTCATCTGACACATATACATCCATTGCAATTGAATTCTGCAGGTTTTTATCAACCTTAACATTTGTACTTTCAACTATATTTTTTAGCCTTTTGTTGTAACATATGTAAGCTTTGCTTTTAGTAGAATATCCAAGGAAGATACCTTCATTAGACCTTGCATCAAACTTTCCTAAGTTTTTATCTTCTCTTTTGATATAACATTTGCTTCCAAATACTCTAAAGTACTTCACAGTAGGAATCCTTCCATACCATAGCTCATAGGGAGTATTTGTGTTGTTAGCTTTGGCTTGTACTCTGTTAAGTATGTAAAAATTAGTATGAATTGCTTCTCTCCGGTAGAATCCTGGTAGATTTTCCTTTTTCATCATAGTCTTAGCAGCTTCTTGAATTGTCTAGTTTTTCCTGTCAACCATTCCATTCTGCTGAGGATTTCTAGGGGTAGACAAATGCCTCTTTATTCCATGAACTTCATAAAACATGTTGAACTCATTGGAGGTAAATTCACCACCTCTGTTAGACCGTAAAAAAATGATTTTTAGATATATTTCATTCTTAACCATAGCTGTATATGCCTTGAATTTATCTAGTGCATCAGATTTTTCTGTAAGAAAAGTAGCCCATGTCATTCTAGAATAATCATCAATCAAAAGCATAAAATACCTGTCACCTTGTAGACTTCTCACCCTTATTGGACCACAAAGATTTGTATGAATTAATTCCAATAGTCCGGTAGAAAAATTTTCCTTTCCCTTGAAACCACGCCTTACTTGCTTTCCAAACTGACAATCTCTGCAGACATCATTGATAGGTTTTGTGATTCTTGCCAGGTCTCTCACTACATGAACTAAACTGATTCTCACCAAATTATCAAAATTCATATGACACGTCCTCCAGTGCCATAACCAACTATCACTAATCTGCGACATAAAGTAATGATCATCAACACCCTTAAGCTAATAAATGTTTCCATTTGTTCTCTTACCAACAACAATCATAGTTCCAAACCCTTTTTTGATCTCACTTGTTTCATCCTTAAACACACGATTATATCCCTTGCTATACATTTTTCCAGCAATCAAAAGTTTATGCCTTAAACCCTTAACATAGTAAATATTATCGGTGTTATACTTTCCATCAAAACTGATTGAACCTATTCCACAAATCTTAGCTCCTAAGTCATCTCCAAATTTAACTAGTCCTCCATCATATTTTTCAAGTTTAACAAACATACTCTTGTCTCTGGTCATGTGATTAGAGCAACCACTATCAACAACCTAGTAATTTTTATCCTCTTTAACATGAAAAGCAGATACCAGAGTACCCTCAACCTTATCCTTCTTCTACGAAATACTTTCCTTCACACAACTTTCATAGTTAGTAGAACTAGGTTCTTCTTTTATATCCAAGAACAAGCATTCATTGTCATCGAAGTCTCCATAATTAGATTCATCATCAAAAATGCCAACAACTTCTCTAACATAGTAATCTTTCTTAATCATCTTTCCTTTATTCTCCTTACTCTTATTGTTTACATCTCTTTTCGGACATATAGAAGCATAATGACCTATATCACCACAACTAAAACATTTGAAAGGTAATTTACTTTTGTACTTACTGGTGCACTTCTTCATTCTTCTTATAAAATTAGCTTCCACATCATCAAGATCTTCCTTATCTGAATCTTCAACCTTTTCTAATACTCCTGCCTTGAAAGCAGTTTCTACATTTATACCTTTTTTTTCTCATTTCAAAAGAAGTTAGTGTACCAATCATCTGATCTCTAGAATAAGTATCTAGATTTGCAATTTCCTCAATAGCAAATAACTTTTCACTATAAGAATCAGGAAGAGATCTAAGAACTTTATTTACCACTTTAGATTCTTTGACTTGTGCACCAAGACCTCTCATTGTGCTTACCAACTCATCAACTCTCTACATGCAGATTTTGATTGTTTCATCTTCAGACATATACAAGGTCTCAAATTGTGCCTTCAAATTCTTCAACTTTTCTTGTTTTACTTTTTCATCTCCTCCATAAATTCTTTCTAGCTTATCCCAAACCTCTTTAGCAGTCTTCAAACTCATAACTTTTACTAATTCAGTATTTGAAAGACTATTCACAATAATAAATCTTGCCTTAGCATTGATCTCATGCGCCTTGATTTCTGCACTTGTACTTGGACCATTTGCAAGTGGAGTATATGCAGTCTGATAAGCCTTTTCAACCTCAAATCCCTAAGCTGCCATATATCTTTCCATCTTTGTCTTTCAGAATGCATACTTTGTGCCATCAAATCTAGGGCATTCCAAAGAAACCCTGTTCGCCATCTCGAATCTACCTCAAGTGGTTAAGCTCTCCTCCAAGGAACCTTGATCTGATACCGATTATTGAATGAACAAGACAACTGAGAGGGGGGTGAAAAATTTGTATCTAATCAAAACATAAAAAGCCCTCAACATTAATCATATCCATATGCATTCAACAAACCCTTATTCTGTTAATGTGATTAATCATGAAATGTAGATAAAAAAACTGAAAGAACAACACCATACACAAGAGAACACTAGATTTATGTGAAAACCCAATGAGGAAAAAACCACAGAGAGGATTAGCTCACAATATAAGTAATTGCAAAACTAGTACAAAAGGGCTCACTGCTAGAATAGGACATACTCTCCAAAAAGGCTCACAGCCACAGAAAGAACAAGAAGATAGAAGATAAATGTTACATAGTGAACACTTTCTCAATGCAACAAGGAATCCACCACAATGCTCCAACACTTTCGTAGTCTAGCATGAAAGATTTCATACACCTTCGGCTCACTGCATTTAGGAATCCAATACTTTGAAATTTGTATTGTTCTACTCAAATTCGCATCACACACATCACTTGCATTGATCTCTCATCTATCCTGCTTCTTACTTGATTCTTTCTCATTCAACTCTCAATGACCCTACTCTTATTTATATCAACCTTGACCTTAAACATCTTCTCCAAGGTCGACATTTTATTTTTTATATTTACAAATTCAAATTAGGTTGACACCTAAACATTCCCGTGGTGGATAGGAATGAAAGGGGACCAAAACAACACTTAACCAAGACCCAAAATGAAGTCTCACACACCATGATATGCATCCATTAATAGTTGAACATTTTTGAATGTAGTGTAGACACCAGGTTGGTCATTACCTGTGAAAACACATTAAACATTAAGTACATGCTTTCAAAGTATCTAATACACCTAACCACAAATCCTCTTGAAAAAAACAAGAAAAAAACACCATTAACTCTCCTTCAACACCACAAGTCGTGAAAAGCAACTGCGGAGAAATGTGGAGCAAATACGTTTCTCCCCGACACCTCTATACAACACTGTAAAACTAGTTCACATACTGATGAACACAACTTCCTTACACCAATGATCCAAGACCTAAAATTCTAAATATAACAACCTCTAACAACCTTGAACAACATA
>VDFB02004362.1:0-68266 GCA_007258455.2 Sequoia sempervirens | reverse complement strand
ATGTAAGACCCCATTTCACACGTGATTAATGTTAAACCTAATTTGTGATATGATTTTCTTAAATTGATGATTAGATATATTGTGGATGATAAATAATGGGATCTTTTGGAAAAATCCTTGTAATTTCATTTTGACATTATGTTCTATTGTCACTACCATGAAGGTGGAATACACTAATATACTATGGAATACAAATTGAGATTTAAATGGATTATTATATGGTTAAAGTTTAGAATATTCACCTAATAGATTAATGTGATATACAATGTAACTTATGATCGTGTCGGTAATGTGCAGGAAGGCAACAGTGTTAGCATGAGAAGGGAGGACCATCGAGAGAAAATCAAAAGACAACTTATTGAGGATATAAAGTTAATATGTTGATAGATTAAGAGGTGAAGGTTGATATTAAAGGTATAATTTATTTTGGTTTGCAAGAATATTTAATTATGTGGGTTAGGGGTTGGGAACTCTTACCCAAGTGTGAAACTCGGATGGATCTTTAAGTGGGTCTTTAAAGAGGGTTGTTGGTCAATTTACTTGGTTGGGATACAAAAATAAACCCCCTAGGGTCTATACCTTAGTGGTAGGGGTCAAGTGGGCATGCAATAGGGTCCCAAGGACATGATTTGACTCTTGAAAAGTCCCCATAATGAAGAGTGACGAATTTTGAGGAGAGGATGGGAGGTGAAAAGATTTGGGGTTGTCCAAGTGCATGCTACCTCCTTAATGAGAAAAGAATCTCATTAAAGAAGGGAGGTACACTCCACACCTCCCCATCCAAAAGGTTGCAAGTTGAAACTCCTATATAGTTGGAGAGGAAGAATGAGTAGGGTGTTACCCATTTCTCCTTTTGGAGAACTTTGGTGGAGATGGGAGAAAAGAGGAGAGGAGTTCTCCCTCCTAAGATATGGTGCTCAAAATGGATTTTCTTGGAGAGGAAAGAAGATAGAAGAGTTTAGTTCTCTCATCTAAACAAGAAGATAAGTTTTCCTAACTCCAAACTCCTTTGTTTATTTTGTTGTAAGATGGTAGTATGTTTGTGTGTATCCTTGTTGAACATGGTGAGTGGGGAGGCTATACATATGTAATTTGATGTCATGTTGCTTTTATCATTTTTGTAAAAGTTTGAGAATATCCCATTCATCATTTTGGGGTTAATATATTTCTTGCTCGGGGGTATGGCTAGAGCCCACGAGGCTCCATGACGCCATTATGGTAGGGTGGAGAGCAAGACTTATGCAGTTGGATGTTACTAATTGTGTTTCATAAAATTACTTGTATTATGGAAAGTTAGTGATTGTTGTAACATGAAAGGAGATGGGGAAAAGAGAAAGCTTTAGGAACATGTGTGTTCATTGCAATTCTAACTATTGTGTAATCGTGGAAGCCTATATTTTGTGGTAGAAAGAAAAGTCAAGAATGGGGCAAGTTGGGGTTGCATTACTTTCTCAAATGGGTATTGAAAAAGGGACTCTTAGTTTCTTTCCAATTTAAATGTAATTTGTCTTTGGAAATCAAAATTTCATGTAAAGAAAATTATGAACGAAAGTTCTACTTGTTGTATCTCACATGAATGGTAGAAATAAAAATAAATCCATATTATGGAAGGAATATTGGTTGAAATATATAAATGTATATATAACGTATTAATGCTTTGTAATTTCAGCGCGAATTTTCTTTATCCGGTTATCAAAATGGCCAAATACCCATAGGAAAGTAGCCCGACTTTAAATATATTTTGTGTATATATATAACCCACCAGAATGTAAATCTTTACAATAGCTACCCATTGTGGGTGCTGCATTCGAGGGCAATAGAAATGTAACGCCTCGCCCCTTTAATAAGGCATGTGGATTGCAGCTGGACCTTTATAAAGAATACATATATACAAAAATATAGCGTATATTCTATCCTGTAAAAAAATGTAAACAATATGGATGATAAATAGATTAATCAAATGATATAAGAGCGTTTAACCAAAACACAAACTTCAACCTAACATGCAAATGTGTGAGAGGATATAATCCCAGATACACTTTAGTGGATAGGATTTATATTCAGGAGTAAGACAAGTATAAGTATTAATGAAGTATTTAATTCAGAGGTAACAGAAAATATATTTATTTATTTTTTTACAAAAAAAAAAAGAAGAAATTGATAACAAAGCGGTCGTTGGCAGGCCACACAGTCCCAAAAGAAAAAGAAAAAAAGGAAGAGAGATTAGTAGTGTCCCCATAATCCAATGAATGTTAAACTCGGATTGGTAGGATTTTACCCCTAAATCTCGGCTGCATTTTTATATTTTAGTTATGGAGAAAAATAAATGAAAATAAGTTGTGTAAGCGATCTAGTTCCTTCACCGGGATTAAGTTTGTAAATATACTAGGGTTGAAGTCACTCATCAAGGCAATAATGGTAAACATATATCAATAAAGTCACTGATTTTAAAACTTCTTGTTGAAAACTTTATTTTTTTAACATAAGGCATAGTTCTAGCTTGTACATAAAACAAAAGAAGAAGCAATATATGAAGAATATGGGAAGCTTAACCAGGCAGCAAACAGAGTGATAATCCTATGTAAAAGGAGGAGAAAAAGGATAGGCGTCGACCTTATCCTTGTCTCTCAAAACTATGATATCAAAACAAATAAGTATCTAAATCTTGGGGTCATTGGAATTGTTTGCTAGTGGATTTGTGTCCAGTTACCTGCTAAACAATACAAGCTGAAATATAGAGAAAGTAGATTGTAAATAAGAAAAAAAAAAGAAAAGAAAAGAGAGTCAAAATATAGATCTTAGCCATGCAAACTACTTGGGCTGCAAGATGAATAAATGCAGCAACAAATATAATAATAATACAGTCATTTACGAACCGATATTTTCCTTACTCTGTATTTCTAATAGTACAGATAAATCTAGAAATAAAAACAAAGAAAGATTTTAAACGAACAAGAAATTGTGGAATCTTAAAACCAAAAACAAAATTATGGAATGTGTATCTTAGTGACTGCAGTTTGATTCAAGCCCGTATTTGCATCAATGGAGGATTAACCAGTAGTAATATTATGCAAAGATAAATATAAAACAAAAATTAAGATAATGTAAATCAAAGCCTTTATCGTCACGCTTATTTTGGGAGCCAATAGCTTATATCCCAAACAGAAGCCAAAACCAACTAAATACGGTGTCTGGTGTGGGGTTGTGTATATTAAAGAAACATAAAGAAATGGAGACCCATATGTATATCACATCGAGTCATTCCTATTAAAATTGAATGCATCCCGTGATTTGCATCGATGGAGGATTAACCAGTAGTAATATTATGCAAAGATAAATATAAAAATAAAAGCAAAATAATGTAAATTAGGCCTGCAAAGCCTTTATCAGGCTGCTGCCATTTTGGGAGCCAATGGCTTATATCCGAAACAGAAGGCAAAACTAACTAAATACAGGCAGTGCGTTGTGTAAAATAAAGTAACATAAAGAAAATGAAGACCCATATGCATATCACATCATGAGATGTGTCCCTATTAAAATTGAATGCATCAGTCTATGGAGATATTTGCATAGGGTTTCGGCTCAACTGCCACATTTAATTTTTCATTCAGGCTGTGCATTGGAGAATTAATGTGAAGGCTGGGAGGTTCAACATTTAAGTTCTTATTCGTGCCCTTCACGTTTCGTATTTATTCCTCTCAAAAATTCATTGCGTTAGGATCTGTCAGGATCTGCGGTCAGAAATAATAATAAATACTGATGTTAATATATATATATTAACAATTATGCTAACAGTGATCTTAATAATAGTATTAATAATAAAATAATGTTTCCTTGAATATCTATGCAGTTAAATTGAATGGTTTTAATATGATTTAAATTGTATTAATAATATAGTGTATACTAACATCATCAAGAGTATTAATTGTGATATGATGCCTGAACATAAAAATTAATGCTAATGTTTATATTATAACAGTAATAATAGGGGTGGGACAGTAATGCTAATACTCTCTTAGATTTATTTATCAAGAAAATTAAGTGTTTCTTATCCTTTTAAAAAACTCGTAGCTGATGGCAGCTATTTTGTTTCATTTTTATCTTTTACTGCCTACTTTCTTATTAGTTTTTTTTTATATTGATAGGAGCCAAAAGAAATAATAGCAGCAAGTATATCAACTATACAGCTATACTTAACACTGCCACAGCTGCGAATCATGAGAAAACAAAATCAGCTGTACATAACACAACTATTAACACAGTCAAAATTACGCCCAGCAACAGTAAGAAATTAAAAATGGGCATTGAACATGATTTTAAATGGGAGTTATAAGTGCTGGGATAAAATTATTAATACCAACATTGATCTGAATTATCTGGAATACTAATATTATTAAATAAGGTGGTAAGCTGCACCTAAATTTGGGGTAAGTTAAAACTTTAATTCTAAGTAATTTCAGTTTTCCTGATCTATTAAGTAAATATTATATTCTCCTGTCATTGTTTTAAGTTGTAATTTACGTGTAACATATTATGTTAAATTTTAAATACATCGGTAAGAAGGATACATTTGATTTAAATGATAATGTTAATATTGTAGATATGACAATAGCTGATATATTGTAAGAATGTATAGAATAATATCAGCAAGATAAATACTTTGTCAATGTTATTAGTAAAGTAAATAATGAGAATGTAAATATATTTTTGTTCATATTTATTTAATTACTTTACCAATTGAAGGATGCTAATGAGTGTCCAAGATTTTAATAATTGAGTTTTCTTATTGTAATAGTTATTCTCAAGGTATATTGAAACAAATATTGAAATTATCATGGTAGCGTAGCCATCAACACCAAGGAAAATGGTTATAGCATAAATAATAATTATAATAATATCAAACTAATGATGTCATGACCCTAGAAATAAAAGAGAAATGTTAGTATTAATATCAATTTTTTTTTTTACATAATAATATTAATAATAAGTAGTGGCAAATATATATATATATATATTGAGGTTTAATAATATTTGTATAATGATAATATTAGTTTTAACATTGCATTGACAATAATTATCAAGACAATGTTATTTCAATAAAAAGACTAATGGGTGAGATTTCTTTTAACGAGGGTTAGTAAATATTATTATATTATGTATGTTCTTATCAAGTATGAACTAGGGAAAAATTAAATGCTTCTTAAGGGTAAGAGATATTATCATTACCATAGCAAAAATTAAAAATTAAGTACAACTCTCACAACATCGTAATAGTATTAACTTTAGGATGATAATTAATCCCATGGATATTAATGTTTTAGTAAATGGGGCATTGCATAAATCTAGTACCACCTATGTTTGGAGCCAACTTGATTTTTGTCTTAGGGTGTGTGTAATGAACCCTGTGCACTCGACTTCATTATCCTCACACATTGCTCTTGGGTGAAGTGTCACTGGTGATGTCATTTATAGATGAACATCTAATGTGTATAGTACAAACTACCATGTACGTGCATGGTTGACAATTGTTAGAGGTTTTATAAGTTTGTTTAAAAAAAATAAAAATTGTTGGGTTTTCTAGCAAAAAATTATGGGCATGACACACACGTCTTCCTTATGCACGGTTGTGGTTTGTGTGTCTGGCCTTTGTAATTCCTGGCGATTTGAAGATTTAATCTTTTGAAGGTATTTGTTTTGTGCGTGTTTTTTGTTTATTCTCCTAGCCACACATACTTTCTTTGCTACTGCTTGTGGGCCCCTCTTCGATTTTTTTGTACCTTCATTTTCCGACAAATTTCTATATTTTTTGGGGTTTCGTGCCTCTTATTTGTCGGATTCTCTGACAAATTGCCTCCTTATCTCATATTATGTTGGAGGGTAGTCAGAAGTTTAACGGCTGCAACTACAACACCTTGAAGCAACGAATGATGACTATCTTTGAATAGTTGCCTTGATCAGATTATTCTGGGTAAAAAGGTTTGATCAGCATTGGGTGATAAAGACCAAGAGAAGTTTGATGAACAAAATCGTGAAGCAGTGATGCTCATTAAACTGTCTGTCATCGATGATCAGCAGCCTCAGGTTCCGTTTGGTAAATCAGCGAAAGAGATTTGGGATCATCTGAAAGATCTTCATGAAACTTTGGACAAAAGCCGTGCATTCTTCCTGAAGAACATGTTGTTTTCTATCATGATGGATGAGAAAACATCTTTGCAAGCGCACTTGACCAAGATCAAGGACATCCGTGATCAGCTTGAGGCGATTGGTCAGAAAATGGAGGGAGAAGATATGGTAGTCATCACTTTGAAAAGTCTACCAAAATCTTACGAGCACTTTATTGAGACCCTCAACATTACTTTAGCTAATGTTGATTTGAAGTTTTCAGATCTTTGCACCATACTTCTGCAACAGGATCGTTGGAAACAACAGTTCGGTAGCGGTGCTAGTTCATCCTCCATCGAGCAAGCATTTCTTGCTAAGATCGTTCAAAAGAATAAGGGCAAAAATCAGCCCTCTTAGTAGACTAATCAAGCGCAATCTTCAGTTTCTTCCAAGAAGAAGAATGTTCAGTGCAACTATTGTCATAAGTTTGGTCACATGAAGAAAGATTAGCCGGAAGCGGCAGCCGAACAAACAAGTAAAGGAGAGTCAAACCTAAAAGCGGCGAATATTTGCGAAGCACATTAGCGATGAAAGAAGTTGCATTCTCTACATGCCTTCATGACCAAAGAGTCCGCGAGAGATCAGTGAAATCCTGCGCACTTTGGTACATTGGTTGGGGTGCTTTCTCGACATTTCCTCCATTTGCGAGGTAGTTCGGTATTTTTACCCTTTAGGGCCTGTTATCTTTGGAGGAGGCAAAGAGTATATTGTTGTCAGCAAGGGCAATGCAAAGATTCACTCTGGAGGGAGAAATTTAATATTTCTCGATGTATACTTTGTACTTGGCATGGAGTTGAACCTTCTTTCTGTCAGTCAGATTATGACACTCTCTTCAATTGGATATCGTTTTCAGCATGCACACATCGCGGCATTGTGAGGTACAGCACCACGGTTGTTGGGCATTGAGGATCGCGGAGTGCTTTATGGGCTTCCGTTATTAAATTTGTTGATTCTCAAGAGCGCACACTATAAGCGGCGGAATTACATCTATCAGTCTGGCATCAACGTTATGGGCTTTTTGGTGTCACGCATTGCTCTCTGGGTTATCTCTCAAGATATTGGATGATTTGGATTTGAGTAGCCTCCCTTACGAATTCGGACTCAAAATCACATGGAGTATCGAGGCTTGTAGAGAGTAGAGAAAACTACCGGACTCATTCGGATGGTGATTCACTTAATGAGAGCTTCATTTATTCCCGATTTAGTTCACTTGATTTTATGCGGTTCAATACAAGTGCTCACGCCGATTCTTGGCTGCGAGGTATTTTCTATTATTTGTTGTTTTGGCAAAAATGTGGGTGTATTTTTTTTAAAATAAATCAGATGTATTTGATATATTTCAGTAATATAAGGCCTTGGTTGAAAAAGAGTTTGGTTCTCCAATAGTTACTCTTAGGTTTGATAATGGGGGGGAATTTTGTTCTTCTGATTTCTCCACATTTTGTGTTGCACATGGCATTAAGTGCCAACTCACCACACCATACACCCCATAGAAAATGATGTCGTTGAACGTAGAAACCGCACCATTATTGAAATGGCTTGTTCTATGTTGGAGCATAGACATGTTCCTAAGAAATACTAGGCTAGCCGGTTTATCTTCCTGCATCTTACGAACCCGATCTCCACCGTACTGGTTAAGGAAGATAACTCTGACTTTGAGATTACAGGCGAAAGCCTATCAGCCATAGCGGTTTTTACGGCTCTCTTTGGCATGTCTGGATTCCGAATGCCAAGCGTGCTAAGTTGGATTCCAAAAGCTAGAAACTCATGTTGGTTACAATGAAAATCATAAAGCATACAGGTTGATTGATGTCGAGATAGATCGTCTCATCTTCAGTTGTGATGTTGTGGTTGATGAAACTACTGGGCCTTTCTTTTAGTCTTCTACTTCTATGAATCCTGAGGAACAACCTCCGAATGCTTCTAAATTGGGTGTTTGTCTTCCCCTAGCTCCACATGATGGGAGGGATTCTGCAGTTGAGTAGCCACCTTAGTAGAATGTTCCACCACCCGCTCCTCCTCCAAACAATCTAGATCCTGATCCAGCTAATTCTCTACCAGCCACACTTGGTGATGTTGTTCCACCTGTTTTAGATATTGGTACTTCTACTCTCCGACTTAAATGGTATGCTAAAACCATTAGTGATCTTCATAATGATGAATTGATCGAGGGTAGAACTGCTCGAAAAAAGAGCAAGTAGCAGAATACTGTTAATTTTGCTTTCATGGTCAATCTGCACAGCATCCCTGAGCCTCAATCATATTCAGAGGCTAAAGGCATACTTGAGTGGGAACAGGGTATGGAAGCTGAACACTGTAGTCTTCTGAAGAATAACACTTGGGTTCTCTGTGATCTTCCACCTGGGAAGAAGCCCATTGGCTGCAAATGGGTGTATAAAGTTAAGTATAAGGCTGACAGAACCCTTGACAAATATAAGGATCGGTTAGTAGCCAAAGGGTTCTCAAAGACAAAGGGCATTGACTATGAGGAGACTTTTGCTCCTACAGCCAAAATGAGTACTATTCGGCTTGTCCTCACTACAACAGCCTAGTTTGGTTGGAAAGTCCATCAAATGGATGTCAAGAGTGCGTTTCTCAATGGTGATCGACAGGAAGAAGTGTATATGATTCAGCCTCCCAGTTTCAAGGTTCTTGGTAAAGAACATCAAGTTTGCAGACTTGTGAAAGCACTCTATGGCCTTAAACAGGCTCCACAGGCATGGTACATAAAAATTGATAAGTACCTTACTGATCATGGTTTCCAGAGGAGTCCTTTTGATTCAAATTTGTATGTCAAACGTTCTGGTGATGATATTCTTGTGGCTGTCTATGTTGATGACCTTATCATTACTAGCAGCTCAGAACATTTGATTGAGGAGATAAAACACAATCTCAGTCATTCATTTGACATGACAGATTTGGGACTTCTTCATTATTGTCTTGGTGTTGAGGTTTGGCAAACAACTGACAACATCTTCATTTCTCATTCTAAGTATGCCCGCAATTTGCTTGATAAGTTTAGGATGAGTGACTGCAAACTTGCATCAACACCTATGGAGAAAGGGCTCAAACTATCACCAAAATCAGATTTGCCTGTGGAAAATGAATTAGCATTTAGGCAACTAGTAGGCAGCTTCATCTATCTCACTGCTACTAGAACTGACCTCAGTTTTGCAGTAAGCTACATCTCTCGCTTCATGACAACCCCTAAAGTTGAACATTGGGTGGCAGCAAAGCATGTGTTGAGATATGCGAAAGGCACTTCCGACTTTGGCATTCTGTATGGAAGGTGCAAAGATCCTTAAGATGATTGGTTATACAGACTCAGATTAGGTAGGTTTTGTTGATGATAGAAAATCTACTTCAGGGTATGTATTCAGTTTGGGTACAGGTGCAGTTACATGGACTAGCAAGAAGCAGCACGTAGTGGCTCATTCCTTGACTAAAACTGAATGTCGGGGAACTGTTGAAGTAGCTTGTGAGGCGGTTTGGCTTCGAAGGGTGCTTTCAGACATGCAAATGTCTCAAGTAGGACCTTCCCCCTTGTACTGTGACAATCAAGGGGTGCTGAAACTCGCCAAAAATCCAATCTTCCATGAAAGGTCAAAGCATGTTGAACTTCATTGTCATTTCATCTGCCAGCTTATCGAAGATGGATCGATGGTATTGCAGTATGTTCCGACAGAGGATCAAATTGCTGATATTCTCACCAAGTCTCTTAGTCCAGATAAGTTTGTAAAATTCAGGGGGCATCTTGGTGTAGTTGATAGATTGACCATTAAGGGAGGGTATTAAAATAATATTTAGTAATTAATTAATGGTCGATATAATGTATTTTATTGTAAAGTATTAGATATGTTCACATCTTCTGTTTACTTAAGTTTCTTTTTAGAAACTTTGTAATTTAGCAACTTTGTAATTTCGCTATAAAGAGATTTCATCTCTTTTATGTAAATATATTGAAATTACCATTTTACAAACCTTGGGACCTTACAACTCTTTGTGTAGGCATATAATTGGCGATGGTGAGTTGATGCCACCATGGCGAATGGAGAAGTGTTGAAGTTAGCACTATTAAGCTACATGGAAGGTGCTCAATTGTTGGAGTTGATAGTTGTTGTGAACCAAAAAAAAAAAATTGTAGTGTCCGAGGGGTGGATTTTACATTAAGAATGTTCAGAACGAGTGTATGGAAGAAAATTTCAGGAACTTTCAACAAGGAGCAAAGACATTTAAAATATGTTGTTCGAGGATGAAGTTGCAGCAAGGAAGAAAGGAAATGAAATTCTAGATGGTGACACAGGTTCCAGCAGTGAAGGATCAGACATGCAGCTAGAATTAAGGCTGAGAAAGTTACAGTTTTATCTCAATTAGAAGCTTACTGAAGGTCTTAGTCAGAAAAAAATTTCACTGATGCCCAATTTAGGCAGTCCTTACACAACAATTGTCCATAAAATGGTAAAAGTTCTTGCTGTAGACGTCTAAACAAATATCACTTAAAAATCCTTGCTTGTAAAAGAAGGAACCTATTCTTAAAAGATAAGATGAAGCAAAATATATTTGTGATGAACCCAACAGCCAAGGTTGATGGAAAGATTATCCTGTAAGATAGTGAAATAGAAGCTGCTCTCCCAGTTAAAAAGCAAGATGAAACTTCCTGCAAGAAAGCATTTTGGGAGGGCTACGATACAATCACTCTAGAAACCTGAAAAAAACATTACGCCTCTATACCTAGGTTCCGTCAGAATTTTCCTTCGAGGTGTTAATGTCTCTGCATAATGAAGGAAACTTTTGTGCTTGTCTATAAAGGCTTATAGGTTACTAAGGTCTTATTATAAGTTCTAATAATTATAAATGTCAATAGGAACATACAATATTTTAATAATCTAATCCACAATAGTTTAAGCAGTCATTCAAATGCAATTATAGTACCGTGGCAACTCATAGTCATACTCATATATATCAATCAGAAAATGAATTTATAAAAACAACAAAGCTAGATGAGCCAATCCGCTTGCAAACTGATAGAAGGTGTTTAAAAAGAGAACCCTTGAAAGTTGAATCTATTCACAAAATCTTAGTGAAGATCAGCAGCACAACCAGCAGCAAGCCAATGAGCTAAAGTCTCCTCAAACACTAAACTTTATTAACATCTTACGTCCCAGTGCTACTAAAACTACCATACTTGATTTTCATGTATGCAAATTTTGCTTTGATAAAATTGTTCTTTTTTTTGATAAATCAAAGAGAGATTACAACAGGCTACAAAGAATGTATCATTCTAAGTCAAAACCCCACAAACTGTATACAGGAGAATTATTCGATAAGCTATTTCAGACCTGCATTAGGCAATTGGTTAGTCAATTGTATGCAATGAGGACATGCAATTGGGATTTAGAGTAGCCTTGAGTGCAATTTTTTGAGTTATGTGGGATTATGCTAAGCAAATAGCAGAACTGTGGATGGGAGGGTAAAAGGGGGATCTTGGAGGTCTGAATCTGAGTAGATTCATGTTTGTATGCATGCTTAAAAGGCTAGACCATTGTCTTGTCATTTGCCATGAAGATTCAGGTGAGTGTTTGGTCACATTTTGCTGGAGTTTTTTTCCCAAATTTGGGTTTCTACAATGTAAATCCTTTTTCTTTATTATGTGCTGAATGTTTTACTCTCATATACACTAGCAAGCTCAGTTGATAGATTGGTAAAGTATGCAATGTTCATTTCCATAGAGCAAATCTGTAAGTTGATGACTAATGTATAGAATATGCATCCTAGTTTACAGAGCGTCTTGATTGTCATTTTCCCTAGTTAGCATACTGTTAGTCTTAATTTGAATCTAAATGGCATGTTGTTTTTGAGACTGGTAATCTAAAATAGATAAATTAGTTAGCATACTGTTAGTCTTAATTTGAATCTAAATGGCATGTTGTTTTTGAGACTGGTAATCTAAAATAGATAAATTAGTTCTTCGACCATATTGTCAGTCTTAAATTGAAATCTGCTTGCAATGTTGATTTCCATAGAGCAAATCTGTAAGTTGATGACTGGTGTATAGAATATCCATCCTAGTTTACAGAGCGTCTTCATTGTCATTTTCCCTAGTTAGCATAATGTTAGTCTTAATTTGAATCTACATGGCATGTTATTCTTGAGACTGGTAATCTAAAATAGATAAATTAGTTCTTCAAACATACTGTCAGTCTTAATTTGAAGTCTGCTTCATTTTGTGTTGTCATGCGATTGATATGATTTTCAGAAAGACACGGACTGATAGAGCCGGTCAAAGTAGATGAAACAAAATTAGATCCTTAATTTCTTTGTCTGATATAACAGATAAATCAAGAAAACAAAACGTGCAAAACATTCACCATATGTGTAATGTCCCCTTCTCAAACCTGATCTTTCCACTGACCGTTGGCCTTTTTCTGGAAACCCGAAGGCTAGTTGGAAGGTAAAATTAGGGTTTCCTATTTTTAAGGATGTCTTTGCTCGGAGTTGGTGGATTCAATGGCGGATTCTTTCTGGGTTTTCAAAGAGCTTCGCAGTGGTATGTTCATTTCGGCATTCTGAGCATTTTCGAATTTACTATTTTTAGTAAATTCTATTTCTGCTTTTCAGTTGGGTTCAGCATGGTTGACTTCCTACTTCAGTTTGGTTAGTTGACTTGGTCATTATTCGCTTCAGGGCACAATTGGAGAGATAAGTTGATATATTTAATTAAAAGTCACGTTTTAATATTATATTCGAACGTTGACCCCTTGGCCTAGTCTATTGACTTTATGTTGTTTTAAAAAATGGTCTTTTTGAGGGTGGCGCCTTCATTAATAATTATTTTATATTTTATATGTTTCCCAAAGTCAAAACAAGCCAAAGTGGACGCATTTATCAAAGTATTGATTTTAATTAAAAGTCAATATTAAGCTTGAAGGAAATGGACGCCATCTTTGGAAAAGATTAGGGTTTTGTCTTGAAGAGGAGTTTAGGGTTTTGAGAAGTCAACGAGAAAATTATAAAAGGAAGGCTTTGAGCATCATTTCAGATCTTTTGTCTACAGTATCGTTATGTTGCCGGTTTGGCTCTGGAACTGCTTCGAGGAATGAAGGCCTCCTAGCTCGGGCGTCGCTTCTTGTTTGCAAGACAACAACTAGTGGTGATTCAGTCTATTTGTGAGTTGCATTTAGTTTGTGCATTGTATTCAGCTCATTGCATTGTTAGATCTGATTGGCATATTAGTGGTTTTCAGCATATTGCACTATTTGATACAGCAGATCCATTTTTTTATTCATTAGTCCAAAAATATCAAAAGTATTGTTCTGGGTATTAACCCATTCTCATTGTAGGGTTTAGGCGCCATAATTCTCAAGTTTGCAGATTTTTTTGAGAAGTCATTAATTTTTAAGAGCAGATCGCCCTTCCTTGAGGGCCGTACCACTTGCTGGTTGCATTGAAATCCGTGCATAAATAATATAAGGCTGTTTGATCTGTTTTCTGTGTCTTAGTCTAGGCGCCATCATTCTTAGAGAGTATTGCATTTTGTTTCAAGTCAATCCGATGATTTAGAGAGTTATGAACATTTGAGTGATTTCTTAGACTGCTGATTATTCATTCAAAGTGCAGATTTGTAACAAAAATCAGAATTAGTATCTTGATCATTGAGAGTGTTATTGTTTTGGCACTTCTATCCAAGATAAAGACAGTTCTTTATGATGTAATGCTAATCTATCGAATTCCTAAGCTATTGGCAGGCGAATAATTCTCATTTTGTAAACTGACTGTAGTACTGACAGTAATTATCAAGCTCGTTCAATTCTGTTTGTAATGCTCACTTTCATTTGAAGTTATTTGTAATAGTTACATCTCCGCCCTATGGTAGCTACTTTCCCACTCTGGGTTAGCAAGCACATTCTGGGTGTTGAGCATTTTCAGCTTTCAGCATTTCTTTTCAAGCATTGTTATTTGTAATCACTCCGCCATATGGTCGCCCCTCACTCCATTTTGGATTGGGTAGCACATACTTGGTGTCGAGTTCCCTTTCAGCACTTAGAGTAGAAGATCCTCTGACCATATGCTCGCCATCATCGGCGCCATTCTTGGTTAGAGTTACAGCATAAGCAATTTGTTTTAGATCCTCTGACCAATGCTCACACCTTGCCCACATCAGGATCTTGGTGTACATTCTGGTTAGAGTTGCTTTCAACACGTTTTGGTTTATCTTCTAACCTTAACGGGTGCATTGATTGTAATTTGAATTTGAAAAAGGAAAAAATTGGCTCGAATATTTCAATATGCCCATAATAAATAACACAGTATATTTGGAACAATTATTTATAATAATAGATAACTCTTAACCAGAAGTTGGTAAATAGATTAGATAGATTTCAAGAATGACCAAGTTCAAAGCTTAGCTGTGGAAATCATTTCTAGCAAGGGGCATCCACCAGCCACCAATTACCTAACCACAGGAGAAATCACTCCAACCTGCAAACTGTAAAAGCCTAATAATCTCAACATGTGACAGATTGTTGGTAGGGCCTAGGAGACTTGCATACTTGACAGGAGATTCACCTTAGGCCTTCAGGTCTTATAGTGTTAAACACAGACTGTTTAGGCGGATGACAATGTACCACTAAGTGCCTGATGTGTTCAGAATTGTATCTCTTAGTGTCATTTTATTTATGCAGATCAAGAAATGCTAAAGAAGAGGGTGTTGTAATGTCCCCTTTTGGGATATTCCTAAATTTAGGCCTAGAAAACAGTAATAATCACTAAAAACTGATATTAGTAATAACAACTGTCAACTTTATGGTTATATTCAGATTAATACATAAAATATCACAATATTGAGAGCAATACACCATAGCTAAAACATTATAATAGTTAGATCTATAGTTCATATCATTATCAATATTTGAATTCAAAGGCATCTTAACACCATTAATGATTAGTCCAAGGCATATCTCGATATTCAATCATATTAGGAATTCTCTAGCAATATTTACAAACCATAATCTCAAGGATGATTGTCCTTGTATTGCGAGAGCATGGGTGGATCCTCGTCCATCCATCTTGGGGTGGTGTACTTGAGAAGATCCTCAAGCCTGGGAGCACTCATACGCCTCCCGTCCCCACGAGCGCTGCATCTCGGGAGTGGCATACTTGAGAAGTTCCTCAAGCCCCGTAATATCCCCATTATCAGGTTCTTTAGCAGTGTAGTTGTTACTGACTTTCTAAGTTTGTGTCAACATGTTCAGAGGGGTAATTTGATGTTTCCGGCTTCTGGGTTGGGCTCCAAGATTCTTGGAGGGAGCGTCTATTTTTAGTAAGTCACCCAGTCAGATCCGTTTATCATATTTTATCATCGGGGTCACTCCTATGCAGTCAGATTTCAACTCCAATGTTTTTTGGCCAGTTTTGCTAATTGGGTGTAAGATTGAACTATATTTAATTATTTTCACTAAGGTTGCCTTTTTAATTAAATAAATTTATTAGACACTCTAGTGTTATAGATCGTTGGAAAGAGAATAGAAAGTTTTAAATGATGGGATGCTTAATAAATGTTTTAAAAGTAAATTATATCATTTTTTGGAGTTAAAAGGCTTAATAAATTAATAAAGTGATTTTTAAAAGGGAGTTTTTGGAAAGCCCTAAAAGGCTTATAAAAAGAAGTTTGGAGCTCATTCTTGGGTATGTTTGGACTTGATATTTGGTTCTCTTCTTCTTGGTTTGTGAGGACAAAACCTCTTACAGACAACATTCTCCACATTGTTGGAAGACACAATCTAGAGGATTACTCAGTGATTTCACATAGGGATCACAGCTGCACTTCATTGTTCATCTACATTTCTGTATCAGACAGACATTGCTGATTGTGGAGTGGCAGATTGGAGATCTTGGAAGTTTATTTGCTGTTCATTCTTTCTCCATTGCTAGTCATACCGCTCCCATTGTTGGCCACACCTACCTAGGGAAACATGAGGCTTGTTTATTGCTGGATGCCTAGGGTTTATGACAGTTTATTGCTGTGTTGAGGGTGCCTAGGGTTAGAGATCAGGTTTCTATCATTTGGGAGCATCCATATTCAGTATTGGAGGTGTGGCGTCCAAGTTTTGGAGCTTGCAGGGGCTGTTCGCAAGTGCAAAAAATTGTCAAAGTCAAATAAAATTCCTAGGTATGTTTTAAATAGATATGTAATGTCATTTTATGAATTGGGTTGCTCCTACATTTGAAAAAAAGTGTGTTTTCAAATCAGAAATTAAATCTGGAAATTTCAGCTTCATGTATTCTTGAAAATTATTATTTTTCTGAGTTGATTTATTGCTGCAAATTCCTTTATTATCTGCACTTCATTTATCTATTCAAACTATTGCAAAAACATTTCAAAAACCATTACAAGAAACCAAAAAAAAAGGCAAATAGGGCAGCATATTACAAGCCTAGGAGCACTCATCTGCCTCATGGGCCACGAACATGGCTGGATCTCAGGTCCACACCATCCCTCGGTCCACCTTGGAGGCGCTCCATCCTCCTTGATCAAGCCTAAGAGCACTCATTTGCCTCCCAGCCTACAAGTGCTGCATCTCGGGGGTGGCATGCTTGATAAGATACATGAAGACTGCCTCCCTCAACAAGCCTGGGATAACTCATACACCTTCTGGCCCCATGAGCGCTGCATCTCGGGAGTGGTGTACTTGATAAAGGGAAAGTCAATACTTCCCATCTTGTGAACCTGGAATGTTGATCGGCCTCCCTATTTGTAAACACTTCTATAAATTCAAAATAGACTGCTAAAGGAATCTTATTATATTAATTGTTAATCAAATATCTTTCATTATGCAATTATACTATATATATATATATATATATATATTTTAAAACTTACTTTCCAATAATATTCTTGCTAAAAATAATATTTATTTCCAATAGATCTCTTATACTCCAATTTCTTATTTTCCTTATTTTCTCATTCACTTCCTTCCTTGATGCTCCTCCCCACTCATTTGTTCTCTCTTTTTATATCTTCCTTTTTAGGGGGAGTCATGCCTCTTCATAAAACCGATTGCCCTTGGCAAGAGTTACACCTTTTCAAGCTAGGCGCTGCCTTAACTAATCTTAGTCGACCCTCCCCTCTTTTCTAAATAATCCGAGTCACCCCTTTCATTAAATTGCTGATAAATAATTCCCTATTTCCTAAGTCATCCTCTTTCATTCATTCACTGGTAGTTAAATTCTTAATCTTGGTCGACCCCTTTGCAAATGCTATTTTTTTTTTTTTTTTGCTTGGTAAATCGCTGCTAAGGGGCAACACCTGTTGCTTTTGACTGGAGCTATGAACTAGTGAGGCCACATTCGAGGGACCTCATCCCCACCATTCATATTCCTATGCCTGCCTGCATTCTCGCCAAGCTTCCTGTAGGACCCGGCGTCATTCCTCCATTTGCTGCATCTGTCTGCATTCCCGCCAAGCTCCCTGTAGGACCCGACGCCATTCCTCCTGTCTGCATTGTCTGCCTGCATTCCTACCAAGCTCCCTGTAGGGCCCAATGCCAATCCTCTGTCTGAACACCCCTGTCAACTCCACCTCTCCATTGATCTTTCCACCTCTCCTCCCTCTCCTCTTCGCTCTTTTTCCTCACCTTCCTGTCTCCTCCTTTTTCCTCCTCCATGCTTCGATGCTCTCCCCCACCACCCTCCTCCTCTCCTCCTTGCTCCTTCTTCTCCCCCCACTCCGTCTCATCCAACCCTCCCTCGACCTCCTTCGACCCCGCAACCCCACGCTGCTCAACCTACCTTCATTGCCACTCCTCCATGTGTTCTCCTCCCTCCATCTGCAATCTGGCCGGCGCCCTTTTGTCCTCGCTTCGAATGCCACTGCCGCCAGACTTCTGCCGCTGACCCCGTAGCCACCCCCGACACCTAGCATTCTCGCTTGATCATTCATCGCCTGGATTTGCAGCGCCTTCCATTCCTCCACTTGTGTCGAGCACATTGGTCTCGAGTAGGCTCAAACCCAAGACCTCTCATGTGAGAGGCTCATAGCTAACCGCTGCGTTGCGGGGTCATCCCCAAATGTTATTATTGTTATTTATTTTATTTATTTATTTGCATTTCAATGCCTGGGTTTTTCATAATTTAGTACTGCAATCTGAACATGGCGGGGGCATGACAGGTGTGGATTCTTTGGTGCCAACCTAATTAAGGATGGTTGTAAACCTTTCAAAGATCAATTAGTGGTGCTAGTTTTCAAACATATTTCTGGAGAAATTGCCAATATTACTGCTCAAGTGTGTGCTAGAATTCTCAACCGAGTCCATTATACAACAAAACTTGACCACAAGGTTCCATATAAGGTGACTATTCTTAACACAATGTAAGGATCTAGAAATAGGAGTTTCTAGGTAAGAGCTTAGTTAGATAGTGTTTTTCCATTGGGAGCACCAGTGATGTTTGTTATAAAGGAGAATTATTCCCTGGAACTATACATTGACTTTAAATTTTAATAGCTAAGCAAGGAACACTTAGAAATTCTTACCTTTTAACCTATATCAATTGTTGGTTTAATTATAGGAATGTAGTTGGAGTTTTTAAAAAGGAATAGAGGTGCACATAGCTTGAGGTGCGGATAGCCTTAACTACAGATCAGAGAAGCAATATACATAATACAACTTTTAAAACCAACATGGAAAATATGAATTCACAGTTTCTCCATTTTGATTGACAAACCTACTAGCAGCATTCATGAGCCTCATGAATAATATTTTCTAACACTTGCACCTGTTTGTGTTGGCATTCTTCTTGAATGATGTTTTCATCTACCCTTATGCAAAGGAGCATGAGGATGATAGAACTATGTTACAGCCCGGACCAGGCCTAGACATCACCCAGAGATAACAAATTGTACTTTTTTAATTAACATAGCTATAATCGTATGCAAGCTTTTGGATTAAACTGTGTATGTTTTTCTGTCGACGTTTCAGATCACACTCAATGATCCAACTAGAGGTATAATCTGCAGCCAAGTGTCAGAAGAAGCACTCAAACATGACACAAAATCCTTTGTGAATCCCTTATAACTTCACTCTGACATTTTCTCTTTTCTAGGAGGTTTGGACTGCAAAAAATGCTTGCCTAGTGATTAGACCTGTTAAGCAAACCTACCATGTGGCATGAGGAAAAATCAACATATCTATCAATTTTAGTTTTGGCTTAAGGGATACCTCAATGATTAGAGATAGTTGCAAAACGAAAAAATTGATAAGAGTGCTCCAAGGTTTCTGCCTTTACTTTCCTTGCAAGATGCAAGACATAATTAGCACAAGATCTTACCATGCATATTGCCGAATTGGTTTTTTCCAAAGCATCCTATAAGGGCAAAGGTCAAATTTTTGCCTTTCTAGCTTTCATGGAACCAAATTTCCTGGTAACCCTATTGATCATTTGATGTAGCCCTTGTATTCTTTTGCATAACATACGTTGCATTGATTTAAAAAAGAAGAGCTATTTGATTTTGAAAGAAACACTAAAAGTGGTTAAATCAGCATGCAAATCATTTAACGGTTAACCTTTCTTATCTTTTTAAAATACACATACAATGTAATTGTTATAAATGGTGGGTTGATTGTGTAAAATGTTTTTGACAATCATACAAATCAATAAAACCTAACAAGTAAGATATTACTCGACTTGTCTCTTAATTTGAAATCTGCTTGATGTTGTGTTATCATGGGATTGATATGATTTTAGTTGTTGCTTACTCTCTTTAATGTGTCTGATTTACAGGTGGCATGCATTCCAAAAGACAAAGAGCATTCATGGGATATACTTCAATAAAACGTAACAAGTAAGATATTACTCAACTTGTGTTGTTAATTGCTAGGTTGTTGCTATATTATGCACAAAATGAAAATAAATTTTGAATTGACAAAATCATTAGATAGTATCATAGATGTAGAGAATTATGAATCAATTAATAGACAAACAAATGAGACAATTGACATAGTATTGAAAAACAATAACATGTTCAGAATAAAACCATTTGTATATAACATAGGCGATTGTCTTTTTGACCCTTTCCAACTATTGTTACATATGCTGTACACTTCTGTAGAACTACGCAATGGAACTATTGGTCATTTTTAAAATTTCCTAGCAAACAGTGATCCTGTTGCTTTATTTTCGTACAAATATGAGCTAGACCGCCAAACATTGTATGAATTGCATGGACCGAATGATGTTAATACATATCTACGACGTATGCGATTGTTTGCAGTTCCAAAGCCAAACTATAATGAGTATGGCCTTTTGGGGGACTTATTTTTTATTAAGTGGCTAGCCAAGTGGCTAGATAGGCAAATATGTAACTGGTCTTTAACAAGAAAATAAAAGTACCTACAATTTAATGATAGTTCACAAAATAATACATATTCTATCTGTTTCCATGATCATAATCCTATTCATGGACATTTTGAATGAAATATGCCAACCAATTTTTTTCTTGAATTATCATAATACAAGCCAACACTACCAACTTGATTAGCGTTAGCATCAAAACTGAAATCCAAGCTTGAAAGAATTCAACGCCAAGAATGCACACTCAATCCCAAAGAAGGATAGGTGTTGTCATATGGCGGAGAAATTAAAGAACAATACTTGAAATGAAACAAACTCAACATCAAGAATGTGCACTCAAGATCCCACTGAGGGCGAGGTGCTAACATATGACGGAGTTATTAATTGAAAACTGAAATAAATAGGCGGTGAACCAGCCATGAGAATTTCCACGCTACCACTTGAACAGTGGGGGGAAAAACATTACAATACAAAACTAATTCATCCGCTGCGGCGGGCATCCACTTATGAGTGGGAATTCGCCACTTTACAGTGGGTGACTAAAGAGAGATTAATTGTTTTTTCTCCACACTGGCGGTAAACCATCCAGGGGTTACAAATGTATGAAATTATAACAAGTAATTGCAGCAAATAAAATAAATAGCTGTTAGTACTACTAATCAGCTTTACAATGAATTAAACAGCTGCAAATAAGAAAGATATGCTTCCAAATCCATCAAAGGTTAGAGTAACACTTCCTCTAACTCTCACAATACAATAATGATATAAAAATGTAGCTCAAACCAGCATTATATCAAAAACTAACAAGTCTGATATAAAAATCTGCAATCTGGAAATGTCTATTAGCAAACAGCAAACTCATAAAAATGTTCACAATTCCTTCTAAATACCTCCAAATAAGCTGAAATGTTTTGCAAAGACCTTCTAGGAGGATGGCACCCAAACTCAAACTACAAAACTGCATCAAAAACTCAAGATATTATTCTTGCACGAATCCCAAAGCACTCATGAGATGGTACGGCCCTGTAGAGGGGCGATTTCTCTTGGAAAAATCAGAAACTTGGAATTAAAATCTGAAAACCTCCAAATATGGTCGCCATTATCATAGAAATGCAATGATCAAATACCCATAACCAAAATAAATTCATACCAAAAGCTGTAAATGAAAACCACCTTCAGCTGTGTATACACCAGCAACATAAAAACTGAAGTTCTCACCAAAATTCACCAATTTTGAAGCACAATCTGCTAGTCTGATTGAGAAGCAGCAATAATACCAACTAGGTGTTATCTTTCAAACACGAAATTGGATTGGAACTAGGAGGTAAGCATCCCTCGAAGTAAAAAACAAGTTGTCATTCCGACAGCATAACATTAGCATAAACATTGGATAATCAGCTCTTCAAACAGCAGCAATATATAAGTTTTAGTTGGCAAATGAAGCAACAAGAACTCTTCAAATTCCAAGAAGTTGAATCACTTCAACTTCCAAAAGGGACGCCACCTTTTTGCCTTTTACTTTTTGAAATAATAAAATATCATTCAACTTCCCTTTTAGGCATCCATTTCATATTGCAACAATAAAGCATTTATTAAATAATTAAATGCTCACTTGACCCCTTTATGTCCCCTTCTTTAAAACAACTTGAAGTCATCAAGCCTAGGCATGGGGTACAACTTCAAGACATGAAAATTGACTAAGTCTGAAACTCAGTCCAAGGAGATAACCAAATACAATGCCCAAGCTGCAACTAATGAATTGCTAAAAATAGCAAACTGACAAATGCCAAACTAAACCAAATTGATGATGATGCTTCTGCCAAAAATGAACTTACTAAAAATAGTAAATGCCAAAAATAGTAAGTTAACTTCAAAACCATCAGAAAGCCAAACTGAACACTGAACTGCAAAGGATTGAATTGCTGCTAGATAGATACTGCCAAAAGATAGACTTGCTAAAAATAGCAAACTGCTATAAATAGTAAGTTTGCACAACATCCTCTGAACGCCAACTGAGCAGTATCTGAAAGAGGAAACCCTGTTTTATACTTTCTTAGCCTACGGATTTCGAAATAGGCTAAATCCAAAAGAAGAGTGTATGGCCAAAATGGGGACATTACATTGAACCACTTGTTAAAAAAAAAAGAGCCTACCTAAACCACATATTCACCAATCTAAACACTATAAAACAATTTGCAATTCAAAAAATAATTTTGGAAAAGACAAGTTAATAAGTGCAATGTCTAAATTATGTAAAAATCTATTGTCAATATCAGATTGTGGTGACAGCCTTTTCAATACTATTGCTACTTTGACAAATAATGAATATGACAACCAATGTCTTAGACGGTACATGGCTCAATCCTTTTGCAATGCAATGCTATGCGGAGACATAGTAGCAATGGTTTGCCTTGAAACATGTATCAAATGTGACCTAATCATTAGTTGTGGTGTGACAAGTTGGGAAACATTTATTGCAAAGGTTGGAGAACCATATGAATAAAGCAGAATTGAAGGATCTGATTTCTATTTTGAATGACTATCTTACATTTTGCAAGTAAAGTTGAAAATTTGACCAGAAAACAATGACATGTTTATGAAAGAATACTGCAAATGCCTAAGGCCAACAAAAGTATACAATATCATGTGTTACAAAGTCAATGACATGCATAAACACTATAGGCCATGTGGAGTAGAGATTATTTTGGAAAATCACATTAATACTGAAAAGTCACAAGGAATGCAGTTGATCAAAGAAAAAAATAAATAGTATGGACAAATTGAAACAATCCATTCAAACACTAAACATGTACAAATTAGTAGCTCTGCACAATCCACAAATCCCTTGAATAAAATTTCCCACGACTCACTTCGCAAAATAAAACAACAAATATGCAAAATAATTATAATTCATGGCATACACAAATCAACAAAGAGAACAAAGACACCAATATAATCTTACATGGAAAAAATACAAGAAACACCAAAACACTTGTGTGCAATTTTTGCAAAACTGCATTTAAAAAGAAACATAAGAAATCTTACACAAAAACAATATAAACATGTCATCTGCTATTGTTAGAGAAACAAGAATTGTTTGGAAACAATATATGCAAGTTTTGTAACTACCAATAACAACAAAACAAAAAACCACCACATGCAACACTAGAATAGATCAAAACAAACAAGCCATTACAACACACAGCTACACTTTCAGAACTTGAAGAAATACTAGTGTTCCTTTGAATTGCGTTTGCACAAATTTGGAAACTAGGACATTAGAGATCTCAAATTGGACTAAATGGAAATATTATCAATGTTCCAACAGACATCAACATTACACAAACAATATTGCCATGGTCGTCCAATGAAACATGGACAGCTGTTATTGCATTGAAGAGATGCCTACAATATACAAATGCATACCAAAAAGGAAGAGTGCGGCACAATACTATTATGAATGCTCTAAATGAGTTGTGCAAAACAAAATATACAAAATGCAAAATGTTAAATTGAACAGAATTGGCATGAGAATTTGTATCCTTTACAAGAACATGTGCCAAGTACTAACTCATCATCAAGTGAGAGTGACATTGACATTGACAATGCAATGGAAATTGAAACATACACCTTGATACATGGATTTATTGAGTCCAGAACTATACATTCTATTCAAGACAAAATAATAGAGATTGCACCAGCAGAAGGAAAACAACCTCTCATAATATTTCAAGATAAATATGCAAAAGAGATGAACTTTCCAACACTATTTTTTGGAGAACCACATGATGATAAAATTGCAAAAAAAAAAAATTCATACCAAAAATTGCACAATGGGAAATTAAAAAATTCAAATTGAAGATTTGCTTATCATACCACCAACTTATTTTTCAAAACCATCAAAATACTAATTGGCCAGGTTTTTTCTACCATATGGATAAGAATCTGCAAGGGGAAACTAAAAGGCAAAACATTGCTAGCAAAAGATATCAAGTACAAACCAAACCTTGAAAAATATTGCAATCAGATATTGGATATATAGATTTCAAAAAAATAAGAAATTCACCAAACTATTTGCAATATATCAAGAAGAATGTTTTTGCAATGATACGACAATTAGGGCCATTGACTTTTTTGTAACATTCACTAGAGTAGAGAAAAATTGGGACCCACTAACAAAAACATTGAAAGAACTGTACATCTCACATTATACAAAACCAAAATAAAGCCAACCTAAACTACTTATTGAGATTGACATTTTCTCAGTGTTACCCCAAGTTTCCGGGACGGGGACAGCAGGGGACGGCAGGACGAGTGCCCAAGTTTCCGATTTTTCAGGCCAAATTTGGGGACGGCGGGGGGATGGCTATATAAAATATAGAAAAATTTAAAATATATAGGGAAACTTCAAATATTCATATGAAAACATGGATAAAGCATATGCATATATACATTATAGAAACTTAGCATATAACTTTTGTGTTAAGAATTCATTGTCAATACTCAATATGCATTCAAAATTCAGAATTCATTATGTGATATTAAACATGGTACATTGCTGTCATCCCTTGGCTGTCCCCTGTCCCCGGGACGTTTCCGGCACGGGGACGGGGGGATTTAGATGTCCCCGGGTAACACTGCATTTTCTCTTTGATAAAAAAAGGATCCAACCACTTGTACTCTCTATTACAAACATAAAATTAATGCAATGAAACAATTAATATGTTCAGATGAAACATTCTTTGGAAAGGTATTGGACTAATTTTCAGATAAAAGAGTTTCGAAATTGAGGAAATGAACATGACTATTCCATGCTATGGGTTAAAGATGCACCGATCTATGGAAAAGATAATAATACTAGCATTGAACATTTTGTGGACAAATATACAACTTGCAATATAGAAACTTTGGATGAAAAAATAGCTAAATTACATATACATCATCACACTAGACAATGTACAAAGACAAAAAGAAGAAAATGCCGATTTAGTTTCTCACAACCACCAATGAGAGCAACAACAATACTTGAACCATGCATTGACAAAAACCAAAACAATATGTATTCTTGAAAAATCTCAAATCCACTTTAGAATGTTCAAATTATGATTCTTCTATATCCTTTGAAAATTTCCTAGTGAACATGAACATGAGTGAAAATGAATACATATTAGCCATAGAGTCTACATTGCTTAGGACAACATTGTTCTTAAAAAGAAATCCAAATCTCATATGAAACAATACATTTGCAAAACACATTCCACATCTATGGCAAGCAAATATAGAAGCACAATTTGTTCTCAATGCATATGCTGCGACAATGTATTGTAGCTCTGACATGACAAAAAGTAATAACTCAATGACAAATGCATTTAACAAGATACATAGACTACAAAGAGCATAGCATTGATGCAATAAATATGATGATGAAGCTTGGCAATGCTTTGCTCAACCTACAATAAGTGTCTATTCAACAAGTTGTACACATTGTGCTTTCACTTCCTCTTAACTATAGTTCAAGGCAATGTAGATTCATAAACACATATGCTATTGACAATCACACGTTTATTTTAAAGACTTCCAAACAGCTAAACAATGAACCAGATGAATCAAAAAATGTTTCTTGTAACATCTTGATTGACCATTATATTGCATGACCTAAAACATTGGCCAATGTTTGCCTAGCAGGATTTGTCGTAGAATACACAACAACAAATGGAAAATTATTGTGAAGAACTAGACTGCATATTATCCAATTTATTAAATACAATAAATATGTTGACATTGAGAACTATTATAGGGAGAAACTTTTTCTATATGTTCCATTTTCCACCGATGAAAACACATTGAAACAAGGCTTCACAACATGACAAGATACTTTTGCTATCAATAAAAAATAGTACAACTTAATGAAACAAGGTATGCTGTGATGTTCCCTTATTGAATCAAGCCAATTTTGCTTTTAAATCCTTTAACTCTGATTGAACAATGGATCTTAATAGTATTTCCCTTAGTAAATTCAGTTAAGAATATTTATAGTGGAGAGTTGAACTTAATGAATTAAGGTTCTGTGTTTAATATGCAACTTGCTGTCTGTAAACTTGAATATAAATGGATGAAATTAATGAATTCAGGTTCTGTGTTTAATATGCAAACTTGCTGTCTGTAAACTTGAATACAAATGGACAAAATCCGACCCTCTCCTTGATTTCGTCTCTTGATCTTCCCCTACAGTTACTCGTCCTTGACTGTGCTATCTGCAATTGATTATAAGAGTGGCCACCTCAAGAATGGAATACAAGATCGGCAGCGTCTGGGAATGTTCTTGACGGATTTCTGTCTTAATGCTGGTTTGGCCTTGTATCTAATCAACTTGGTGGTTCTGTAGATTACTTCCGGTTTAGAATGCTGTCTTCTAATCTTCAATTCCTTTATTTTCTGATGATCTCCTTCTTCCCAGCGCCTTTTAGATATAGGCTTGGCACCCCAAGAGACACCTCTTTTCCATTGCCTTCATGCGACTTTTCATCATGATCGACTAACACAGGTATTTGTCTTCTTCTTCTAATTCATCCTTTTTATTGCTGTTTAATCATTTGATTAGTAAATAGCAGATAACATATTTATTTGTATGTAGCTATTCCTATATAAATATATATGTATATATATATATGTGTGTGTGTGTGTGTGTGTGTATTATATCTATTCAAAATGTAAATGTATTAATTTGATTCTCTAAATACTTCCCTTATGTTGGGGACATCACATATACCTCCAATGTAAATGATTTATGGGGTGATATGGACAATGCTGTTAATGATGCCAACATTAAAGATGGAAACAATATAAAAAACTTAAATAACACATATTTTAAACAATACAATTTGCAACCAGATTTAGAGACAATAAAACATAATATCTACAAGAAAAAAATACCAAGACCTTTTGAGATAGCTAAACATCCACACTTACTTGACAACATAGAGTATTACAATGTTCGTAGAATGTTAGAAAAAGAGCAACAAGCCATAGTGAAGGACATACTAATGAAAAAGCAGCAAAAAAATCTTGAGCCATTGCATTTGTTCTTAACAGGAGGTGCTAGCATAGGAAAAACATTCACTGCGAAAGCGATATATCAAGGCCTCCTTCGTATATACAATAACTCAATTGATAGTGACCCAGACAAGATTGTCATGTCCCCGATTTTAAATAAGCCCTTTATTCATCTGGGCGGGAGAAAATAGTGTTTTTAAACACTAAATTTAAAGTTAATAAATATTTAAAATAATGTTAATATTATAATTATAATAATTTAAAATAATAATAAGTATGGCTTCTGGTCCTAGCCGACCCATTTGGGAAGGCATCTAAGATTGCATATATATTTCAAATCATTTAGTTAAGGATGGTATCACAGTTGGATGCATTAATGAGATGTTTGCCATTAATACAAGATGGATTCCAGTCACCACAATTCTGATTTCGGGCAAGAGAGTGCAGTGTTAGAGCAATGATATTAAGAAATTCTCTTGGGTTCACTTGTTGAGAATACTAAGCGCCAATACTCCAACACCCTTTAGAGCTGTTTGGGAAGAAATTCAAGGCAACATATGACTATTAGTCTATTACACTTATCTATTAGCACACATATAGTTTGAATCAGTCCATTGTTCAACTTGGGGAATCATGATAGGAACTTGTGGGATCCAAGCCACAGGCGAGGTGAGTTTAGTAGTAGACATGCATTGGTTATTTTTATTTGGGAAGCTCATTATGTAGAAAGAACTCAAGATGAAGGGAGTGGTGTCAAGGTCACTGTCTTATTAAGGTAGTCATGAGCCCTTTATGGAGGCCTCATGGGGGAGTTTACATTAACATTAGAATGGTCCAACATAAGCATGGTGAGGTAGTATCAAACTTGCAAGGTTGTGTGAAGATTTACCCACAAGGAAGGAGGAGAGCAATTGTTGATGATCTCCTAACACTCAAAGAAGGAAGGAACATACTTGGGACAGCCATGTACCAAACATTCAATCTCAATGTTGTGGTCATTATCAATATCAGCCCCCATATCCGTACAGGGTCACCATCCATGATTGTTGATAAAAAAATTTCAGCCCCTGAAATGCTTAGACCCTTGAATTTTAGAATGGAATATCAGTTTTGCTGCTGTTACGTCACTATTAGGTTGCTGGAACAACTATTATCAGTCATGAAAAGCAGAAACTTTGCTCAATTTAAAGTGAAATCCCCGATGGGAGAGGTTGGAGAAGGGTTGCAGCTTGTAAATGGAATCATCATTGTGGCTATCATGGGATCTAATTGGGTAAAATTTCAATTGAAATGTGAATGTCTTAACTCACTTCCAGAGGTGCAACAAGGACATGATGGATTTTTAAGGCATTGGCCCAAGCCATTGCAATGTGAGGTCCATGATGAAGGAATTTTGGTGAGAGGATCCTCGATTACAAGATATGTCAGAACGAAGGATATCCCAGTTAGGTTGCAGGGAGTTTTTTGGACTGAAAGTTCTTCATTGGACAGGTGGGGGACCGAGGATCGATGAGCATCATTCCATGAGATGTCACTTTGACCTGAAGCAGGTGGAACTCCTTGATTTATCAATAGCTGAGTGACGCTACCCGTGGGATGGGAGGACTGTCATGTCCTCGATTTTAAATAAGCCCTATATTCATATGGGTGGGAGAAAGTAGTGTTTTCAAACACTAAATTTAAATTTAATAAATATTTAAAATAATGTTAATATTATAATAATAATAATAATAATTTAAAATAATAATAAGTATGACTTCTGGTCTTGGCCGACTCATTTGGGAAGGCATCTAAGATTGCATATATATTTCGAATCATTTGATTAAGGATGGTATCACAGTTGGATGCATGGTTTGGACAGTCAAGTAGGGACGAAAACCCCTGCATGGTCTGCGACCAGGTGAGATGCAAACCTCATCTGGTGGCTGTGTCTCCAACTTCCAATTGATGCATTTTAATTTCTGCCCCTTCCGTTGCAGAGTCTTTAGCGGGAGTATCTGGCGAGGAGAAAGCGTGAGGCGATATTGTGGCGGAGCGTATTGGCTCCCGCCACCCTACAGCTTGGGGCAGGCGCATTCATGGTAGCCGCTATTGTAGAGGTAATCGGGAGTCATAGTTGGGAGAAATACCAGCGTCTCACACTCTGCCATATCAGCGAACATGGGACCATCAGCATATTCAGCTTACAGGGACGGTGACGGGAGGCGCCACTGTAAGGGCATGGGTTATCATAGCAAATCTCTCACTCCAGTCTGCCTAGGCATATCGATTATCTCCAACTACCTGCAAGACATTGTATCGCCTTGTTCACTGAATATAATGAGCATCACCCTCGGATAGATATTGAATTAATTGCTGGGTGTAAGTAATCTGGAAGCTGTCATCACGGATTGGCAATAAGATTGCTCAGAATATATTTATGTGTATAAGCAGCTTGGATTTCTGTGAACTGTTATCAATGAGTGTTTTCAATATAAATATACTTTCCTGTTGATGAATCAAGCTATCTTGATTAATGTTTCAGATCTGATGATTGTTTTGCACATTGGTTCAGATTGACTGTGATTATATTCATTTCAGCGATACTGCTCTTTGTTTGGCTTCTGCTCATATTAATCTGTGTGATCAAATATTTGTGGGTGAAAATCCTATAACAATATAGTCTTATTTCTGTAATCCGCTTCCGCTTCTGTGTGATATCTAAATCTGAGTGCAAAGAATATATTTCTGTTCTTTATCTGGGCTTGGCATTTTACAAAGATAAAGGGATTGTTGTTTGCATACACAGGCAAAGCAACTTATAATATAGCAGGAACAACCTTGCACTCTGTACTACTTATACCATTTAACAAATCTACTTCTATTCCACTGACCTCAAACAGATTGGATGCATTAACAAAAGAATATCAACAATTGAGTATTGTCCTTATTGATGAGATCTCATTAGTTGGAGCAAGAATGCTACACTGCATAGATAAAATATTGCATGAAATAATGCAAACACCTACTAAACATTTTGCTTTAGACATTATTTTCTGTGGTGACTTCTACCAAGCAAATCTATACATGACTGTCCAGTGTTTTAAATTCCAGCAATAGATATTGAGCTAATACCATTTTAATGGGAACAAAACTTCAAATTCTATAATTTACAAACAACGAGGCAAAAGACCAAATCATTATCGCTATCCTTAACAGAATACATACAGGTTCTCAAACAGAGAATGACATAACATACTTGAATAACAAATTCTTACTCTCCACCTTTAGACCCAACATTCCCATTTCTCTTTTACAAGAGAAAGGATGTCAATGCACACAACCAAAAGATATTATCTGCTCTACCTGGACAACTAATCACAATCAATGCATTTGATGAAAATGGCAACTTTATTAATGTAGAACAATTATACTAACATAATGCAAATCTGGAAAATCAAATAATGTAAAAAACAAGCATATTGGTCAATATCTATGGTGGAAACCGTGATACACAAGATGGTCTTGTCAATGGATCAGATGGAAAATTCAAAGCATATACACAAACTATAGACATGACATCATTGGGATTGAATTCAATGACCATCTTATTGGAAAATCTCAAGTCGTAGAACCAACACATTTGAACCAAACATACATTGATAATGGATGGGTACGAATTCTTTGAGTTGTAAAACCAATCCAAAAACTAAGTGCTAAACAAAACAGTACTATTAGAAAATAATTTCCACTACAATTAGCATGTGCTCGAACAATACACAGAGAACAAGGGCTTACAATGCATGGCCTTACATTTGACTCTTCAGGTGTCCACCAATATGGGTTAACATACACAATTCTCTCTCACACATCAAGCATTGAAACATTATTTTTGTTAAGCCCTCTAACAACAAAAAAATTTAAGGTAAAACCAACAATCATAGAAGAAATGGCACAGCTTCAAACAACTGCTAATTAGACTCTTAGAAATGACATACATTGTAAAAACTACGTATCATGTATTACCATATCTATATTAAACCCTCGTCATATCCAACCCCATAAACAAGACATCTTACATGACAGACTTAATGTCATCAGACATTATTTATCTACAAGAAACACATTTGAAAATACCATTGACAAACAATGCATTACCAAACTACAATTGCTTTGCAACAAACCATATTCATGGAATAATGACCTGCATTAGAAAATAGATACAAGTCTCAAATTCAATAACTTTAATACTTGAAAATGTTGAAGCAATGTTGCTCTCATTTGTAGTTACCAAACAAACATTTTACATCTGTAATATTTATGCCAGACCAGCAACAACACTTACAAATATCATAACAATTATTAGTGAGGCAATGACAATTGCTTCTAGTCAAATCCTTGTCTATATTGCAGGTGACTTCAACATTGACATGTCCACATACTTAAAAAAATATAAATGTTTAAATAGCACATGCAAATACACAACTTGCCCTTGTTACTTAAAAAATAGAACCTTTGTCAAAGGCCATTATTGATCATATCTAGACTAAAAATTATGCACATAAATCTAAAATTCAAAGATTAGAATCATATTGGAGTGATCATGACACTCTTCTAATTCATATTGACAACATTGTCTAGCCATGCCATGCACTTTGCAAAAGGTAAACATGCAGAGCACATTGTCATGAAACAATGAAACAATGTGTGATTGTCTACTTATGTCATTGCTTAATAAAATGATACTATTGTAACTCATTATTTATACTATATTCCTGACTGAAATTCACATAACAAAATCTAATACAAACATTATTTTTCAGGTCAATTAAAAGCATGAATACCAGTCAAGACATGTCATATAGTTCAGTGTCTACAACAGCACATGGAACAAAAAAAGAGTAATGTATCCAGATAAAAAAAAACAAACTACTTTCCTTAAGTAAAACTCTAAAAAATCATCGTTGACTAACAACCCTGTTTTCTCACATAAATATGAACTTGTTTTGTATATGCCTCATAAACAAGCAAATAAGTGGGCAAGATCCTGTTAGTCGACAAGAACACATAAGAAAACGGTAAAACATGTCAATTATGCTAAGTAAATTGAAACTTATACCATATTTTGATTAACTCTATGAATTACAATTTTGTTTTTCTTTGTTATAGTTGATTGAAAAGCATGGAATAAAAAACACATCCTTTGACAAACTGAATACACAAAGCAGTCAAACAAAAGAAAGGTATTAATTTCAAATATTTCTTGTCTACAATGAAATTGGTTCAGTTTCCTTGTCTATGCTTCTACATTTTGCATACATGTCCTATAACACCTAGGTCAATATATACCATGACTTAGATGTTATAATATATACCATGACTTTGCAAAACCAATTTCACGTTCATGCTTCTTGATGTATGTACTGAATAAAAAGTATATTACTTCATGATTTATTTTTACTCTTTCCTAGTTAGCTACTTCCATATAGGTCTTTAAATTCATGCTACAACATTAAAAGATCACTTAAGTTAGTTGGATATTTGTGTTGGTCATTGGACTTCTTATTTTTTTTTTGCTAGTGAATGGAATTTTATGTTTAGTTATATTTCTATAAGTTAACAGAGTAGCTATAGACAGGCTCTTGTGCCTTAGAAAAGTACATGTCTTCTGAAACAGTTATGTGCAACCATGGAAAAACAATGTTTTTCTCAATGACAGAAAATGTTCTCTTCTGTTTTGTGTTGCTTAGCATTTGAATACTAAAGCGATTCTGCTCTCTTCTAAGTAATTAGATATTTATTGTGTTTTCCAGCTTTTGAACTTTAAGGAATTTCATAGTGAACATTTATAATTTAAATTCTTGGTTATATTTAAAGTTTCAAACTTAAGGTTTAAATTAGTGATTACAGAAATGTTATGAACAATTTAAGTACAAACACTGGGATAGTTGTGGGTTGCCTGAGTCACTATCCTTTACAAGTGCACCATGTTGCTGTTGCACCACAATCCCTTGGACTGAAGAGAGTTTTATGTAGCCAAATCATAATAAGCTTGATTATTTTTTCTCCATATTTAATGTTTCATTCTCAGCACTGCAAACCCAACACAGGTGCGGGTTAATGTATTTTTCTAGTTTATATGCAAAATTTTATAGGAATATTTTCTCTGTGATTTTGGAGTGAGAAACATAGTATAATGCATTAACAGATTCATCTGTGTGGCAAGTTACCAAGACGTAAATTGCCTGCTCTCATATATAATTAGATTGGAAGGTTTTATGGATTTATTAGATTTATTATGCTTTTTAGCAGTTACAATCAACATACAATCAGTTTTAACAAACAATAACATGACCTATTCAAAGACCTGCAGAGGCAATTTGAATCAATTAAATAGATGAAAATTTTGAAATTTGCTTTAAAGAAAGAAGAAGAAGATAGAGAGAGAGAGGAGTAAAACTGGATGTGGAAAAGTTACATCTGCCCCAAAACAATTTCTTACAACTTTTAACCACTAAGTTCGACATAAAATTACTTAGGTGTTCACTTAATCACTGCAATGGTGTAAATTTACAATGAAAATTTTGAGCCTTTCTAAGGGGAACCTAACTGTTTATGATAATTTCTCATTAATTAAGGTCACTCAAGACAGATAAATATTGTAATTCAATTTACATATCTTCATGGGTAAAATTGACAAAAATGGAGAACCCTGTTTCTCCTTTCAAAATTCTTATTGAGATGTCAGTCATTTAAAATTTCTAATTGTTTACACTTGCAGTTCTGGCCAACCTTGGCATGTTAGAAATAAAAACAGTTTAGAAGCACATATATAGTATATATTCTCAGGTGAAACTATCAATCAAAGTTTAAAGTTCTCTATATGCAAAACCTTATCCTTTTTAGGATGCAGTATCACCCCATTATGCTTCTGAACGCTGCAAATGCAGAGCATGGATCATACAAGAAGTTGGACAACCAAATATTTTGAACGACACTTCACTTAAGAATGTTTAGAATGAGAGTATGGAAGAAAATTTTGGGAACTTTCAACAAGGAGCAAAGACATTAAAGTATTATGTTTGAAGATGAAGTTGCAACGAGGAAGAAAGGAAATGAAACTCTAGATGGTGACACAGGTTCCAACAATGACGGGTCAAACATGCAGGTAGAATTAAGGCTGAGAAAGTAACAGTTTTATCTCAATTAGGAGCTTACAGAAGCTCTTAGTCAGAAACAAATACCACTGATGCCCAATTTAGGCAGTCCTCACACAACAATTATCCATAAGATGGTAAAAGTTCTTGCTGTAGACGTCCAAATAAATGCCACTTAAAAATCATGGCTTGTAAAAGAAGAAACCTATTCCTAAAAGATAAGATGAAGCAAAATATATTTGTGATGAACCCAACAATCAAGATTGATGGAAAGATTATTCTATAAGCTAGTGAAATAGGAGTTTCACTCCAGAAATTTGAAAAAAAACATTACGCCTCTATACCTAGGTTCCGTCAGAGTTTTCCTTCAAGGTGTTAATGTCTGTGGATAATGAAGGAAACTTTTGTGCTTGTCTATAAAGGTTTATAGGTTTCTAAGTTCTTATTATAAGTTCTAATAATTATAACCATCTGAGGACATGTAATTGGGATTTAGAATAGCCTTGAGTGCAATTTTTTGAGTTCTGTGTGATTCTGCTAAGCAAGTAGCGGAACTGAGGATGCGACAGTAAAAGGAGGATCTTAGAGATCTGAATCCAAGTACATTCATGTTTGTATGCATGCTTAAGAGGCTAGACCACTGCCTTGTCATTTGTCGTGAAGATTCAGGTGAATGTTTGGTCACATTTTGCTGGAATTTTTTTCCCACATTTGGGTTTCTACAAGGTAAATCCTTTCTCATTATTATGTGTTGAATGTTTATCTCTCATATACATTTGCAAGCTCAGTTGATAGATTGTTAAAGCATGCAATGTTGATTTCCATAGAGAAAATCTGTAATTTGATGACTAGTAAAAAATCACACTCTTGGACATCATTTGATCATTAAAAGTATTGTGTTCTCTTAGTATTTGAGGAAGCCATCTAAATTGAGACAACAATTTATTCATACACCATCTCTAGCATGTTAGATTGGCTTTGAGATGGAATTGATGACACATAAATATCATTGGATGCAAACCTTAGTTTGGGGAGAGGATCCAGCACCTAAGCATGTTCCAATAGTTGTTATAGCATTTGTTGATTTAATGTCCAATATTTTTAACAATATTGGACCAATAGTTGTGACTTTAAAGTTGTTAGTGTTGATGATGACTATCAATAATTGAATGAAATGTATTCCTTAGATCTAAAAAGCAACAAATCATGTGATACCACATCAGCGCACCAATAATACATCACTTAGTGCACAACTATCGGTCTCACTTTTTTTGGGGGCCTTTTTGGACACCTCAACAAAAAGCATGCTAATGTGGCATCAAATTTGATGATGTGGCCTTGAAACCTATAAGTAGGGGACTTGCCAAGTAAGCTGCTGTAAAAAATTGGGAGTGATTTGAAATTTCCATGTAGGATTTTGAGAAGCGTGAAGTTAGGGTGCTCAACTACTGGGTCCTCTCCCCTGTAACATTATGTATTTTAACTATGTTGTATTGTTCCAATTTAAACTTCGACAGTCATTAGTGGTTGAATAACATTACAAAAGAGAGTGCATAAACGATGTATCTTTAGAACATCCTTTTGTGTTTCTTTCAACTAGTTCTTTCTATTTCAAAGTAACTTATGTTTGATCTAATAACTTTATAATTTGGCATTTGTGTCTTTTGACAACATATTCATTTATCGTAGCATTCCTTCAACCTAGTCTAGCAATTACTACTAAATGTTTAAAGATCACAATAGAATTGCTCCAAATTTTTGGCATAGTGTTCCTGAATCCTTTCAAAGTAAGCATAAAGTATATTGCTTCTTTACTACATAAAACTAACTACACACTTTGCTTTTGCAAGCTGACCTCAACAACTCCAAACCCTAGTAGAATATTGGAGCTTTGCACACAATAAACTAGATTTATATTTGAAGGGGATGTACTTGTTGTATATGGCCTGCATCTAACAAGTACACCAATGTCCAAACTAAAGCATAAAATGTACACGTGGACCTTGTGGATTGCAATTAACAAATGACAATAATTGTCAACATCATCAACAATTTAATAGATACATTCTTTCCATTTATCTTAGTTGGATCCAACATTCAAATTATGAACTTAATCAAGAACAAAACACAACATGAAAGAAGTGATGTAGATTGTTGTCTTGTCTTAACCGCTATAAATATGGTTGAAAGTGTGCCATCTGTTTGCAATCAACATAAGTTACCTCCTGACCTAACTATCACCCAACTAGTAGAGGCAGAATGCAACTATTCAGTTGGCTCTTTTGGAGCAATAGGCACAAGTTACCATGTCAACAAAGACTAATTTGAAGTGCATGTCAAAGATGGTGACCTCCAACAAGACATGACAATTGTACATCTATAACCATTTACATATTATTTTCATATTCATCTCTACTTATTATACTTTCACTATGCATTGATAATTATTTTTGCAGGTTGTTATCCCTATACAACAACACGTAATTGTGTGCGAATTTATAACAAATGTTTTCAACAATAGAAACACCCCTCCTACTTTTTAAAAATATTGTTGAAAGTGGCCCAAAAGGCACAATGTCATAAGCACAACCCAATCTACCTTTTTGCAGGAGCTCAATGATGAATGCACAAAAGCACATTTGCAAACTCTTGTTAGATGCAACATCTAGGCAAAAACCCAAAAATGCATTATTCTAATTTTATAGTTATATGACATAACACATTACATTCTTTGACTACTTTATAGAATAAATAACAACTAAATTTCACTTGCAAGTAATTGGAACACTTAAAGCAAAGAATGTCCATTTGTCTCCCTATGAAACTTGTTCCAACACATGCCACTGCTCAATTTTGTTTGACAAAGCTATTGAAACAAGTCATGTCTACTACACATATTGCAATACAACCAGTCTACCGTCACAATCTAATTTGCATATTGCATAAACAAGAAGGCAACATTGATTGTTGTTTACATGGAGATCTTAAACAAAATTTTCCAGAGATTGCATAGATTACATATGAGCAATACAAACATGACATTTCACCCACAATATTTATGTTACGTAGATTCCAAATACATGAAACATTTACAGTGGATTTAAACAATTCTATTTTTCAAATTGTTAAACAATAACCATTAATCTTGCATGTTTGAAAGAAATATAGAAATATCTCCTAGATAGGGCTAGATAGCCATTTGTAATCTAGATACTTAGATCTATTATTTTGCATAACACTTTCATACAACTGAATTATATTTTTGTCCATGTAAACACAATATTATTTGTATACTTCTTTCAAGTTCATGTTGTAATTGCATTGATTTTGTTATGCTATTATAGATACCTGATTTCATTCAAAGCACTTTGTTAGCTTGATCATCTCTTAAGTTTATATGACCTTATTGTGAATGGATGACTTTGTCAATGTGGCTTGCATTTTGTGGGCTGAACTATCTTTTCTTTTTCTCAGAAAAATTTATTGTTACATACAAGGGCAGCAAATACAAACATATACACCATTTATAGTAAAATTAGCAGTATTCCAAGCTAACCAATGACAATGATGGACAAGCTGATTTTTTTTGCTGTTTTAGATCATTCTAGGGATCTGCCGGAAATCATTTCATGGGTAAAATTAACAAAAAAATGGAGAACCTTGTTTTTCTCCTTTCAAAATTCTTATTGAGATGCCATTTGTTTAGAATTTCTAATTGTCTATAGTTCTAGCCATCCTTGGCATGTTAGTAAGAAATAAAAATAGTTCAAAAGCACGTATATAGTAGATATTCTTAGGTGAAACTATCAATCAAAGTTTAAAGTTCTTTGAATGCAAAATTTGATCCTTTTTAGGATGCAGTATACCCCATTATGCTTCTGAACCCTACAAACACAGAGCATGGGTCATATAAGAAGTTGGACAACCAAACATTGTGAAAGACACTTCACTTAAGAATGTTTGATAGGTGACATCTCATTTTGGCCACTAACTATGCACCTTCCAGTTCAAATGTACTTGACCCCATTATGCTTCTGAACCCTACAAACACAGAGCATGGGTCATATAAGAAGTTGGACAACCAAACATTTTGAAAGACACTTCACTTAAGAATGTTTGATAGGTGACATCTCATTCTGGCCACTAACTGTGCAAAGATGGAGTCCAAAATGGGTACTCAATCAATTTCTCAACTTCTCTTTTACATGAAATAATAGAGAATCTTGCCTAGCTTGCAACCTTGGACACCTATGCTATATTAAGTCAAAAAATCCTCTCTTGGAATTTTTAGGTTCTTGCAAAACCAAAGAAAATGGATATTAGGAAGTATTCGTAAGGAATTGTTGCATGTATATAGTCTAGAATGGAAGCATAGAGATTTTCAATCAGACCAGACAAAGTTATTTAAGTCTAATGATGGCAACCCATCAAACTTTAATTACTAAGTATAATTAGTTACCATTTGGGTAGCTTGATCAATAAGTCAGAAGCCATTACATAATATATAGGTTGACTAGTGAATGAAATCTAGAGAATAAAACTTGGAATACAAAACTTTCTTAATTGTAACTTTTTCTTCTTTAGCTTTTGACAATCAAGAGTGTATTTTGAATTTTAGACCCATTCTCTGTTCACAAACAAATCAGACAAAACAAAGGCTATTCTTCGAGTCTTTGGTAGGAACTTCGCTGCCCTACAACCCTTGTTTACATAGGGATGTAGTTTTATTTTAAAAAATAGAGTGCATAAAGTAAAATTCAAGAAATTACAATTTAGTTAATAGGTATGGTATTTGGGTTTTCATCATCATAATAGTGGAAAAATGGCTGGTGTAATCTTCTTTTCATGTCACAATTATTGAGACACTATTTTCTACGTCAGTTGCATTAGTTATAGAGGAGGAAAAGGTACTAGCAATATATAGCATGTCTATTGTCTCTCTATTTTCTTCTTGTAATGTTTGATGACTACACAATTTGGGCATCTTTATTATCTTTTTAATGATGGTTCATAGAGTTTTTCATATCTTTTGTACATATCCATTACTATCCATGTGATTTTGTATTTATGTAGCGTTTGATATTTGCAATATAATAGAGTACATTTATCAATATAATCTTTGATCTTGACGCATAAAGAAAAAATCTTCTTTTAAAGATACTATTTTAACTTTAATCATAAATTCTATGAAAATAAATATAAAAACATAATATAGAGTTTGAAATAAAGGTGTAATTATAGAATGAATAAGAAAATTAGTACATAAAGTAATGAAATAGTACAAACAAGGCAATCTTTTTATTTTATCTAATGTTTACAACAATGATGGTTATGAAATGAGCGGAGAGAGGGGGGCATCAAATTTTTGTATGACCATTCTATGTCCTTCCTTACCACAACACCAACTACACACACTAGTTGTCTTCTTGAAAGTCATATGGGTAAAAGGCAATTTTTTTGATGTAATATACCATGAATCACATGATCCCTCTCAAATATTTGAAACATGATTGCACATATGATAATAATATTAGAATATTTTATTATTATTTTAGACACATAAACCCAATAGAGGGGATAAAATTGAACTCTTGACAAATTGTAATAATTTGGATCCATGAAATAATCTTTTGAATTTTAATAATTCTTTGTGAATGCTATTTTAATTTAGTCAAATAGTTGACACATATCATCTTCAAGGACAAATCCATAATGATATTAATGATTAGCTAGAGGATATCTTACAAACTATATTCTATTTACTACTATATAACACAAATTTAAATCCTTGTATCTATTTTTTTTATAGTCCACCATACTAGAAGTTAGATGTGAAATATGCACTTGTTGCATGAATAATCAAGGGAGCTTCTTCCAATCCCAAGGCTTCCATTATGAATAATAAAAATCTTGAATGTTTAATTCCCATCTATTAAATATGAGATTCTTGATCATATTAATCCATCGGTTAGCATTCCAATTGGAAAGCAACAAATCTAGACCGTTGCATGAAAGATTTGATGAATACTCTAGGTTTTCTTTTATGGAACTTACAATAGTAACTCCAAAATTTTAACCTATTTGAAGACTTTTATAAATTTTATGAAATGAGAATAAAAAAATAATATCAATCATTAGAACAAGGATTTGTGTTTCTATTATAAGTTATGTTATATCCATAGACTAGATATCATTATCTCATTTTCATATATCCAAACAATACCCATCATGCAAATGATTCTTAAATAAAATGCAATAGTATTATTAATACATTTAGTACATAACATCATAAAACCATGCAAAAGGGGTGGTCTTTTTTTTCACTTAATTTTGATGCAACTCAACAATTGAGAATCCCATTGGATTGTTAGTTGTTGCGGCCTCTACACTCAACAACAAGAAACTTAGCTTTGAAACTTAGCTTGTGTTTCATTATAAGTTATAAGTTATATCCATAGACTAGATATCATTATCTCATTTTCATATATCCAAACAATACCCATCATGCAAATGATTCTTAAATAAAATGCAATAGTATTATTAATACATTTAGTACATAACATCATAAAACCATGCAAAAGGGGTGGTCTTTTTTTTCACTTAATTTTGATGCAACTCAACAATTGAGAATCCCATTGGATTGTTAGTTGTTGCGGCCTCTACACTCAACAACAAGAAACTTAGCTTTTGGAAATTACAAGAAACTTTATGAGAGATCAAATTCAAACTTTCCAACACTAGAAACAACAAAAAATTCAAAATCTAGGTACTAATTTCATTATTTAATCCTCAAGTTTGCAATCTCAGCAACAAATTGAGAGAGAACAATCCAAAAACATGGCTACAGGAAGGAATTCACTTTCAGCAACCTCAATTCAAACTCAAGAGGCCACAATCAACCTTCTACAACAACAAAATCAACCTCAAATCCTTTGGTCAACCTCTTGGGCATCCTAACTCATCTTCCTAGGTCTTGTCTCCACCAAATCTGCATTCTTTTCTCCAATTCTTCTCTAAAACCCCATCTCGAGCTGGGGTGTGGCCTTTTCCTGCACTTCTCAGTTGTAATTAATTTTCTTTTTCCCTCGTGGGCATTGCCATGCCCCCCATTCTCCACTTCTCCTGCAATTTTTTATTGTTTTCTAGATTAGCTCAATCCACAACCCCAACACTAGGTGCCTAGATTCCTCCACTTCTCATTTATTTTAGATTTTTGAATTCCAAGAGGAGTTACAAATGCTAAAATTGGTCTCCTCATGCTTGGGCATGGAGCTTTGTGTAACTCCCCAATTTCAAAAGAAATCGAATTCCAACAACCCTGCCTCCAAATTAAAATCAAATTCAAATTCAACCCAGATGACTTCAATTTCAAGGAGTTTTAAATAAAATGAAATTCATGCCTGCAAGATATAACAACAAAAACTTACCAACAAGAAAAAAAATTAAAGAAATAACCAAATATATTTTTATGGTGGGTAGGATTGCCTGTGCACCTAGATACTCCTGCATCAAACAACCCTGTAATCTAAAGAATGTTTCATGAGTGAGAGCTCATGAACATTCATTTGGATTTGGGATTCCAAGTCTATGAAGCTATGAGGCTGCAACCCATGTTGCCTCCTATTGGGATTAAAGTGTCTCATAGAGTCTTAACATGTTTAATTTAATGTATTATTGTATTTATTTGTATTATTTAATTGTCTATATTGTCATGTCATAAATTGGGATCCACCGACTGGGTGGCATCCTCGTTGAAGGTGACTGGATGACACATCATCATCCCAAGTTGACATAGACGTCCCACTTTGGAATCTTTGACTTATGACATTCTATAACACGTCATAAAACATCTTTATGCATGGAGAAAGTTGGTGCCCAAGTTGGGTTATGACAGGCTGTAAGAGAATTAGATATTTTGGTCAGTTATGAATAGATTCTATGACGGATCTTATGACATATTTTATGGCATATTTATGATAGATATTATGACGGTTGTAAGGCATTTGTCATAGGCCATTATGAGCATATTTTGGGCGCCCAAGCTTGAGGAGAGGATATTTCATGTTATGACGGTTGTAAGAGGTGTATGGGAATATTCTACAAGTGTCCAAATGCATGTCTATGGTGTGGAATATTGTGCCATGTGGATTTGGACGCCCATCCTCTTCTAGATGCTTCCTCTAGCTTGTATCTCTCTATATATTGTATGCCTTGTATTGTAGAATGCATAGTTTGTTTGCAGGTAACAAAGTGTGCGGGATTCACTCCAAAACGAGTGTTTGTTTTGAAACCCTTGTTGAAGAAGCTTTGTACTTGGAGCTGCATTGTAACCTCTATTTGATTTAATACAATAGTACTATGCTTTTGGAGGGTTGGGCTTTTTACCTGAAAGGGTTTTCCCCATGTATATCTGGTGTTGTTCGTTTGTGTACTTGCTGTCCTATCTCATTTTTTCTGTGTTTCTCCTTTTTGTAACTATATAAGGTGTTTATAGAAAAAATTTGTAACTCTCCCCTACTTAGATTAGTGTAGGAAGTTGTTTCTACTCACTCGGCTTCCTTTCGCCTCCATCTTCTTTTCTTTCCATTTGATTAAATATTCCTCATCTCTTTGCTCTGTGCCTTCCTGATTGTTCTATAATCCATCACTTTACCAATCTCTTCTTCCTTCTTCTTCGATATTTGTTGTACCCATTTCCTTGAGTCTTGAAAACCAAAAACATCTTCCTTCCCACTAGTATCTCCTTCATGAAAATGGTTTAAATCAACCACATGAAAATTGGTGAAATATCAAATTCTTGCTTTATCCTTTTAAACCAGCGTGCCCTTGGTACCTCTTGGTGCTTATTCCTAACTTCTCTTTTGTAAAACTAGATTTCTTAAGGTTAACAAGCAAATTCTATTCCTTTATATTTTTAAAAATATCTCTCACGTGTTTCAAATGGTCCTAAATTTCATCTAAAACAATTGCAAACTTACCAAGGAATGGTTTCTATGCTTCATTCTTCAACATATCTTTAATCTCCATGGGTGTTTCTTGCTCCTCTTTTGCTGTCTCAACTTCCTTTGGAATAGGAATAAATGCATCACATATTTCCTCCTGTATTTCTTTCAAGAATTGTTTTCTAGATATCATGCACACCTTGGCATTGCCCACTTCTTTTTGCTTCTCTTTTAGTAGGTTCAATACATGCTTTTTCTTGTCCTAAACAATGGTATAAGTATTTGCTTCATCATTATGTATAGCCTTTCAGTCATATCACCACAATCTACCCAAAAGGATATGGCAAGCATCCATGGGAATCACATTGCACATTAATTCATCTCTATAATTACAATCTAAAAACTCACTAAGCATTGCTCACTTACCAGAAGTTGATGTCCCTTTTGCAACCATGTAACCTTGTATGGATTTGGGTGCTTTGTTTTCTCCAATTTTAGCTTGTCAACCATTTCTTGTGACACCAAATTATCTAAGCTACTATTGTCCACAATTATTGTACACCACTTCCCTCTTGATTTACAAATAGTTTTGAATAGACTTCTCCTTTGTGTAGGCTCTTGTTTTTTCTCTGGTTTCAAAAGAACTCTTTTTAACATGAGATTCTCTCCATGCTCTGGTTCCAACTTTTCTTCCTCTTCTTCAACCTCTATAGTAAAAGTCCTTCTGACATTTGTTTTTCCACCTTCTTGTTGTATTTGTGGGCATTCAAAGGCCTTATGACCTTCCTCTCCACAATTGAAGCACTTCTTTGAAAATCCCCTTCCTCTTACATATTCTCCTCTTTCCCTTGAAGTTTCACCTCTTCCTCTTGAGAAATCTTCTCTTCCCCTTGCATTTGAGCTATAATTTGTTTGAGACCAACTTGCTTCTTCTTCCTTTAATGGTTGTCCTCTTCCACTATTTGTTTGTTCTCTACCTCTTAAAGGATCTCCTCTACCCTTAAAATTTCCTTGTGACTTCCTTTCTAACTTCTCTTCTTCCTTAAGAGCATATTGGTAGGCTTCTTCCACTATTCTTATCAAGACCATACTAAAGTTCATCCTAGATAGTAATCTGCAACCCATTCACATACCTTGCAACTTGTTCATCATCATCTTCAACATCTCCAACACGAATGCCCAATTTGGAGAATTCCTCCATGTACTCCATGACACTCAAATCCTTATGTTTCAAATTTTGTAGTCTCTTAAACAAACTTATGTGATAGTCTATAGGCAAAAATTTTGCCTTCAACTTTCTAACCATCCTATCCCATGATTTAATCTTCTCCTTTCCTTTTATCTATCTTTCAATTTGTAATCAATCCCACCATGGGGATGCATGTCCCTTCAATCTTGTGCAAGCATATTTCATCTTCTTTTTTTCCTATATGGACTCTAAATCAAAATACTCATCCATCTTTGAAACCCAATCAATGAGTTCCTTTGGATTCAAACCTCCACTATAGCTTGGTGGATCCATCCTTGGCTTACTTAATAGCTTTGACAAAACTTGCAAGAATCTATCCTCTTGTGCATCTCCTCCTACCTCTACAACTTTTGGTGCTTCCTCTTCCTCCTCACTAACATCTCCAATAGGAATTCCTCTTCATTGGGATGTTTCTATGGCTTCTATCCTTGCAATGATTCTTCTTAGCATCTCCATAACTACTGGATTTTCTTCTCCGTGTGGGGCTCTTCCTCTACCTTGTCCTCTATATGCCATGCTCTTTTCAAACTACCTACTCTGATACCAAATGATGCACCTCAAAAACCGAGAATCCTATTGGATTGTCAGTTGTTGTAGCCTCTACACTCAACAAGAAGAAACTTAGCTTTTGGAAATTACAGGAAACTTTATGAGAGATCAAATTCAAACTTTCTAGTACTAGAAACAACAACAAATTCAAAATCAAGGTACTGATTTCATTATTCAATCCTCAAGTTTGCAATCTCAACAATAAATTGATAGAGAACAATCCAAAAACTTGGCTACAGGCAGGAATTCACTTTCAGCAACCTCAAGTCAAATTCAAGAGGCCACAATCAACCTTCTACAAAGATAAAATCAGCCTCAAATCCTCTGGCCAACCTCTTGGGCGTCCCAACTCATCTTCCCAGGTTCTTGTCTTCACCAAATTTGCATTCTTTTCTCCAATTCTTCTTTAAAAATTCATCTCCAGCTAGGGCATGGCCTTTTCCTACACTCCTCAGCTACAATTAATTTTCTTTTTCCCTCTTGGGCATTGCCATGCCTCCCATTCCCCACTTCACCTGCATTTTTTTTTATTGTTTTCTAAATTAGCTCAATCCACAACCCCGACACTAGGTGCCCAGATTCCTCCACTTCTCATTTATTTTAGATTTTTGAATTCCAAGAGGAGTTATAGATGCTAAAAGTGGTCTTCTCATGCCCAGGCATGGAGCTTTGTGTAACTCTGCAATTTTAAAAGAAATTGAATTCCAACAATTTTTCCTCCAAATTAAAATTAAATTCAAATTCAACTCGAATGACTTCAATTTCAAAGAGTTTTAAATAAAATGAAATTCATGCCTACAAGATATAACAACAAAAACCAACCAGCAAGAAAATAAAATAAAGAAATAACAAAATATTTTTAGTGTGGAGGATTGTCCGTGCACTTGGATGCTCCTCCATCAAATTTATATCAAAGTATATATTTATACATCATCTCATTTTAACATATTGAAACACTAACTAACAAGTAAAATTTACTAAAATTAAAGTGCCATAATATTTCCAACATGAAAGTTAGTACATAAAAGCATAAAGTAGTGTGGAAGGTATATTTTTAAAAATTTACACTAACTACTCTCCATAGTTGTGTCCTATTCTAATAATTTGGTAGTTCATTATTTTTATAATAGAGAAATTTTTATTTCTAATTGAGATATTGGATTTGAATATTGAAGAGTTAGAATGTACAAGTATGAATGTAAATATTTTGATGTTGGTGTTATGAAGTAAATGTGGAATTTGATATAGTGGTTGGAATAAATATGATGCTCAAGCCATTAATGTGTTTGGATAAATTAATTACCTTATTTTTAATTAACCTTCACTAACTTTAGAAATCATAATCTCCAATTAAGTTGAATTTTCACATACAAAGTGGGTGGATGATCATTATCTTGTCCATGCAATTGGAGATAGAGACCTCAAAGTTCTTGGTATAAGTTGTAAGAACATACAATGAAATATAAATATAATTTTACATATCCATTGTAGGGCAGCATCCATCTTGACCTCATTGTAATATTTGAATTTGAAGAGATCATCATAAGAGAGAGGTTATATCCTCTACTAGGCCTTGTAATATTCTTGCTATCTTGTCATTAAGGAGATAAGGGACTTGGAGATGCAATTTTGAAGAGCACTTCATTTGCAAGTAGATAATGATAGTTTACTAGCTAGTTTGAAACCCATGATTCTCCATCTTGGTACATGAATAATTTTAGGGAAGGCTTGTATGTTTTACCTAAAACATAGGATAAATAATCCATGAGATGTGATTATTATAAATGTAACATAATTTTTTTTCTCATTTAAAATAATCTAAAGTATGTAATTTAAATAGGTAATACTTGGCAATCACATCTTGTAATAGCTAGTTAGAACAAGATACAAATACATGAGTTCAAGCACATGCAAAATATTACATTAACTTGATATAATAAATATTATATTTTTTGTTTTTTGTTTTGAAAAAAACCAAGTTGTGTGTGAATACATGTATTGATTTAGCTTTCCCATGTGCTATGGTGTCATTAAGAATGAAAGAGGTATTAGGAATATGGATGATTTAATACCTAAATCAAACATTGGTCTATGAATTATTTGACTTGTCCTCTTGTATACATTTTATTTGAATCTGTGCGTTGATCCACTACCAATAATGTGTTTGTAGTTTCAACAAAGATGCCTTTCATTACAAATACTATATGTGTGAACATGCATATTAATCAGGCTAAACACAATTGAATCAAGCATGTAAATCAACCAATTAACCTAAGTCACATTCCCAATGAAATTCATGAAATGTCAACTAAGAGGCCATTAAAACATAAAATGACATGAAATCATGAAATGACAACCTACTTAACACTCAAACCTCATCCCATTGGGGGATTAGTGTTAAATTGATGTGGAATGGTCAACCCTTTCCTAATCCCATTGTTGAAGCAAGCTTTGAATGATGCTTTAATGGTGAATTGAATGGAAATGGATGTAAAATTCTCTCAAGGTGGATATGAAAATGGCTCTAGCTCAATTACTCTAATGCATTGTGGATGAATTACTCATAAAATGAGGGCTATTTGTAGGATTTTTAGGTTAATCAATGGCTAAGATCAATTTGGTTAATCAAGGGATAGAAATGGATGAGAGGGAATGACATGGATCAATGATCAAATGGAGGATCAAGATTGAAAGATTACATGGATTGATAAAATTAATCAAGGGTTGCAATTGAACTCAACAAACACAAATCCTTAAAATTAGAAGGAATGCACAAGATATTTCCATGTTGGAGGGTAATGTTTGAATTTGAATTGGAGGAATATTCTTGAGAATATTCTCTTGCAAGTGGGAGATACTGGAGGAATTAAAAGATATTAGTCAATTAAAGAATTAAGATATTATTTAATTTTGCAAGATATGGGAATTTAGGATTTTAATTAAACAATTAGCTCATTTAATTAAAATAGGGAATCAATGACATTTAATTAAATAATTCAAATTATTTAATCAAATGAGAGGACTTAGGAGATTTAATTAAATAATTTACATTATTTAATCAAATAGGATGAAAATTAGCATGAAAGAGGTGAATTAATCCAATAATGTTGATTATCTGATTAATAGAAGGAAATGATGAATTTAATTAAACAATCAAGATTATTTAATTAAATAGGTAAAAGTGGTTGAATTAGGATGAAAATGGTGTTAGTAAATTGAATCAAATGTGTGATATTGATCAGGACAATTTTAAGTGTCTATATTTTGCCCTTCTTTGAAGTGAGGTACCTACTACATTGGTTCAAATAACTGATGCTTCTCAGATCAACATTGCTACTCAGATCAAAAAATTAAAAATTCATGATTTCTTTGGTTGCCCCACTATGCCCCAACGGAAGGAATGAATGCTGGTATGTTGCCCCCTCGAGTGATCAAGTGAGAATTTTGATTTTTAGGTTGAGATCGTGACAAGGATATAAGATCGATTCCACTGCAAAGAGGATGCAAAAGTAACCTCTAGGACACTGATAAAACACTTTAGATAGGCCGCCAAGCTAAAAAATGGAGACACAAGAGTGAAACCCTAGGTTTGCACTATGCTACTAGGTCAAAAACCCTAATTTTCATACATATATAGGGCTAAAGGTCATTTTCCAACTCATTTGGACACTTTGAGTTTGAGAATTTTAGAGATTTGGAGAGAGACCCTACAGAGCTCTTGATAATATGGTGGACCGTGTGCTTCCCCTACAACTCACAAATCTAGTTAGTGAGTTCCAATGACTAGTCGATGCAAGACCATCAGTACGTATCTCAAAAAATTTTGCTGCTTTTTTAGGTAGGTTAATTTTAGGAAAAAAATTGCCAACAAGTGTGTCACTATTTCAGCAATGCACTTGTTATGATCGACGATGCACTTGTGTTGCCCTATGACACACTTGTTAAACCCCTTTGCACTCGCTTTCTACTAGAGTGACACATATGCAAAATTACAGAGTGACACAATTATTAAACCCTAGGCGCACTTGTAGAACTGCCACACATGCATTTTAGGAACACACTTGTAAAATATACCAGTGCGACGCACATGTGAAAATCATCACACTTTCTTTTTAGTGACACAATTGTAAAAGTGTGATGCAATTACAAACTTGACAATGTAACATACTTGTTTAAAGTGTTACACTTGCTTCTTTAATATTTTAAACTTAGAAACTTTTTTTGATTTTTAGAAAATTTGATGCTATGCGCGTTGTTCATGCAGGAGACCTCCCATCCTCTACAATCACGTGTGAGGAGACCTAGCATTTTTTCACGGCTAAGCAGATTCAGAGATGATCAGGGTTTTTTCCTAGGTACCATCAGTTTACACTTTATTGCACATATGTCATAGATTCAAACACATCTCATGATGATGATCATGCTAGTGGAGAGATGGCATTCCAAGACCTCCTCCTTCCATCTTCTGACTGGGGAGGCGATTGTCACACTTGAGGATGTTTGGCACATCCTTCGAGTACCTATTCATGATGCTTGAGTTATCTATGAAACAAACCTCGATCTAGAGGCCATGTTTCGAGTGCTAGATGCCAATACTTTACAGGTGGAGAATTACCAGATTGACCTATGTAGACATCATGGACATGTCAACGATTTGACCTTAGTTATTGCAAGATTGATTATGGGGGTCCTAGTTCTGAATAGATGCAACCAAGGATTTATTGTCAGTTAGGGTTTAGTCTTGGAGGGTATGGTTGATGATGTGATCATGTATGCATGGGGTCCAGTTATACTAGCTTCTTTGTACCATGATATGCACCAAGTGGTCTACATGCAAGGTTGTAGCCTATCGATCGACGTGACTTTACTACACATCTGGGCTTGGGAGCACATTACTATGCTTAGGCCTATCATTGCATTGTCAGATATAGATGAGGAGGAGCATGTTGTTTACCGATATAGAGCCATGATTACACTCCACCACACAAGAGGGATTAGGATAGCTTACTAGAGGAGGGTGATAGATGACATGATAGTATTCAGGTGGAGACCCTAGCTCTAGGCATGACCATGGGTGGATAATTAGGAGCAAATTTTCTATGCCCAACATACATGATGGATTATGGGTCATCGTCATCATATCATTGAGAGGTATTTACCAAATAGGGTGGCTTGATGGTTTGATGACCAACATGATGTCCTGGCACTAGATTACAAAGCTATATATGCACACACTACTAGAGAGACAGCTTGGGGACATCAGGTGGACCCACATGTCACTATTCAATATTTTGCACATCTTCTTCTATTGCCATGGGTTTATGCGGGGGGACCTGATGATTTGGGCACCATGCTCACTTATGACACGTGGTTCACTAAGCATGCTCCTATCAAATTGATTGATCCTGCAGGAGGTGACACTGTAGGTAGAGGTAGAGGGGTGATTAGATAGATACTGCAGTAGCCTCCTCAGCAGCCTCCTCATGATGGTCAAGTTCCAAGAGATAAACAACACGATGGACAGATTCTTGTGATTGTGCAATAGCCAAGAGTATAACCATTAGGGCCACCTCCACCTCCACCTCCACCACCACCACCACCACCACCACCATAGTAGAAGGGTCTAGATCCAAGAGATCTACGGATATAGGCACTGATGATCGAGAGAGATCAGGACATCCAAGAGAGAGATACTATGAGGGCTGATCGATATAGATACATAGAGGAGCACGATCAAGAATGTCAACAAGCCAACAATTAGCACTTCAACTTTCATAGGAGACAACATGAAGGTAGCAGCTTGAGGCTATTGCATAGCTATAGGAACATTCCCAGGGACAGGGATAGGTATTTGCTACTCTTTATGGACGGGCCATAGCAGAGGCTTCTTATTATCAGATGTTGTACCACATAGATGTTCCATGATATTTGTGACAACCAAAATTTTCCCACATGAATAGGGTCACATTGAGTAGTTTAGGGCCCTCAGTAGGGGGTCCTTCAGATGGAGGGCATCCCTCTCAACATGAGGACCGATAGAGCAGGGGATAAATTTATATATATAGACACATTTTGGATGTATAGCCTGATTATTGATGTATATTCATTCATTGGCTGGTTTTGATGGCCTCATGTATATATTTTGATGTATCACACACATTACTTTTGAGATGTACCATCACAGTCATTATTTTGATATATATATGAGATGAGTAGATGCGACATTTATATTGATGATGTGCCTTTTATTTCATGTTTATGCTAATGTATGTATGTATTTATGGATGCATATGTTTATGATATGGTTGCAAATGTTTATGATATGTATGCTTATATGATGATGATTCCTTTATTATGCATATGATATGGTGTGCATGATTTATGATATAATGCTTATGATGCACTTGTATGCTTTAATAATATGACACCATATGAATGCATGCTAATACAATGGATGGTTTATTTTTAGGTATCTTTTCTCAAATGATATATAGTGATGATGGATGATGTATATGCTATGAGATGCATTTATTTTATATTTTTCATGTGACATGCGATGATTATCCAGGATGTATGTATGCTGATGGTTTGTGGATGCTGGAAGAATACATTTATATCATTTTTGTTGACTGTTACAATACCAGGTTGGAAATGTTAGCGTGAATAGAAGATAGAAGAATAAGATGAATGTTGATTAAGCATTGCATTTGGGATTGATTCAAAAACCCAACAAGCCTATGATTATTCAAGACTTTATTAGATATGTGATGAGATAGAGATAGATGATATTGTGTGCTTCTTGGATTAGGATAAATTCATCATATTATTCCTTATTATTGATATAGAAAATAGAAACAACACATCAAGGTATTGAAAACTAGGATGGTGTTGTATCTATTGCAATGGATTTTGACTCTACAAATAGATAAGAGTATCCTTGTTCATATCTGAAATACAAAAACCTCGTTTGATCATGTGAACGAATAAGCCATTGAAGTAATAAGACTAACACACAAAAGGTATGAAATATGTCCTAGCCATTGTTTTACTTGAGACTACCCCACACACGCAAGGCAAGTATTCATCGAGGTCATATTACAAGAATATCCAACAAGCACAACAAACAAAAGCAATGATCGCTGACCCATTCGTTTCTCTCTAAATTATTTTGATAGACATCATCGAGAGGTCATTGGAATGGACCAATAAGATAAATCATAAGAAAAGATCAAAGTGAACATATAGTCAATGTTATTCATATCTCCTACCAAAGTAATGTAACTAAGGTGATTTCCAATGATGACGTTCATTGTAGGAAAGATGTATCCATAAGACATGTTATCAAATGTTTAGCTGAAATTAACTATTTGATAGGCTATTGATACCAATATTAACCAACATGTTTACTCAAGATCGAGACTTAAGATTTTTACACATTCAAGTTTATACTTCAATGATTGTCACACTTGTTTTTGCTTGCCTTGCCAAATATTGAAGATGACAATCAATTTATTAGTGATGAAAGTTTATTGCGAGTGAGTGAAATGGGACAGGTGATTTTATTTTCTAGAAATTTTAATGTTTTTGATGTTTTGAGGCTAATTTTTGAACTTTCGAGATTATATGAATGTTTAAGTTTTCAAGTTATTTGAGGTTGTTTATGTTTTTTTCAACATTTTGTGAATGTTTTGGATTTTCAATTTTTTCCAAATGTTTTTGTATTTTCAAAGATTATACCAAGAAGGCCTAAGGGGAAACTGACCTAATGCCTCAAGGGCTCATCGATGATAGCCTTGCCTATGTAAGCACAAAGATGACGTAGTTCAACTGACTCTGACCAGTGCCCATTTATTGATGAGATATGATCATTGATGAATTGTCAGTTTATTATGATGGACTCATAAAGGACTAACCTAATGCCTTAGGGGATCATCAATGATGGCCTTGCCTATCTAAGCACAAAGACAATGTAGTTCGACAAATGTTTTTGACTTTTTTGATGTTTTAGACTTGTTTAGGGATTTTGATATGATTTGGATGTTTTTAGAAAATTTCAAGATGTTTTGAATGTTTTCGGATTTTTTGAGATGTTTTGATTTTTTTTGGATTTTGAACTTGATTTGGATGTTTTTGGTATTTTGATGATGTTATGGATGTTTTTAGTATTTTGGACTTTACAAGTTTTTTTAATGTTTTTGGATTTTGAACTTTACAAGTTTTTAGATGTTTTTTGGATTTTGAAGATTTTTTGAATGTTTTTGAGATTTTGATGATTTTGCCAATGTTTTGGGATTTTCGAGAATAACCTTAAGGGAATATACAAGAACCCAATTTGATGAAAGCATAGGAAGATGCCCCTAGTGTGATGTGATAGACTACCTCGATATATGTAGCAAAACTAACCTTAGGAATGTGCCAAGTAGTACTATAGGGGAACATGATCCTCAATATCCAGCTATGATACAAACACAGATGGATGAAGGAATAAATGGGATGAATAGGGTGGAAGATGAATGTGATGGATGTAGAATGTAGGATAAGCCAAAGAATCATAGTTTTTAGTAGAGGACGATTTTTCTCTTTACTCTTTTGATCCTTTTTCTATTTTTTTGGATTTTATTGTTTTTCTTATTTTTTGGATTTATACCCTTTAAGACCTAGACATAATTTTTTTAAAGATGTGTGCTATTGATGGGCTCTTGCAAGGTTTCTCCTTCAGGGGTTGATAGTTGATAAGCTTTGAAACCATAGCTAGCTATGACAATGAATGGTCCTAACTAGTTAGGCTCAAAATTCCCTTTGCTGTTCTGATCTATCATATCCTGATTTTCTTTTAGGACAAGGTCTCCCACCTAGAAGCATCAACCTTTTATGTTCTTGTTATAGCTCCTTCTAATTCAGTTTTTATAGGCTTGTAGATGATTTAAAGCTTCAAGGCAATGTTCATCCAACAACTCTAGCTCGTTCAATCTGGACACTCTGTATTCTTCATCAGTAATGAGATGTTGCAATGGCACTCTTAGCAATGGGAGCTCAACCTCAATAGGTAGGATGGCTTCAATTCCATAAAATAGGGAGTAGGGTGTGGAACTTGTAGGCATGCAAAAACTAGTTCAATAGGCCCATAAGGCAGGGTTCAAATAGAGATGCCAATTATGGACAACTTCATTAACTATCTTTTTAAGGATATTTAGGATAGTTTTGTTAGAAGCCTTGACTTAACTGTTTCCTTGGGGGTAGTATGGAGTGGAAAAGCGATGTTGGATAATAAATCTTTGGCATAGCTCACAAAGATCCTAGTTCTTGAAAGGTGTTCCATTGTTTGTGATAAGGGATTGAGGAACACTATAATGGAAAATGAGATAATTCACGATGAATTTGGATATCTGCTTTCCTATGATACAGGTCATTGGTATCGCTTCAATCCATGTTGTGAAGTACTCAATGGTTGTAATGATAAATTTGTGACCACTGGATGAGGTGGGGGTGATTTTTCCTATGAGGTCGAGTTCCCATTGTGAGAAAGACCAAGGTGTAGTGATAGGCCCGAGCACTTGAGACGGTGCATGAATGAGATCTCCATGCTATTGAAATTGAAAACATTTCTTAACAAACTAATTCACTTCTTGTTCCATGGTAGGATAATAATATCTTGTCCTAAAAAATTTCTTCACCAAGGTTATACCACTCAAATGCGACCCACAAATTCCTTCATGCACTTATTTTAATGCAGTCAAAGCTTCCTCTTGGTTAAGACATCATAATAATGTTTCTTTGAGACTTCACCAATAAAGGGTATCACCTAAAAGGACAAATCGAGATGCTCTTCCAACAAAATTCTAAGGTTCAAAGTAAGGTCATATGGGATGATTCCTTTGTGTAGGTAAGTGAATATATCATGATACCACACGGAATTGAGACCAACGATTTCACACACAAATTTGGATTTAGGTACCGCGAGAGTTGGTATGAGAAGCTGCTCAATAAGGAATTCACATTTCAAACTGTTGTGAGGCATATCTAGCAAGGACCCAATAGTAGCCATAAAATCCCCTGCTCGGTTGTCGATCCTAGGTATTTGCTCAAATGTTATGTCAATGAAATAATCCTTGAGACTATCCACCATCTTCTTATAAGGTGTGAGCTTGTCATCCTTGGTATGGCAGTCGTCATTAACCTGGTTCACAATCAGTTGAGACTCCCCATAGACTTTCAACTCTTGGATTTTCCATTGTACCGTGATCCCTAATCTTGTGATAAGGGCCTCATAATCAACTATGTTATTAGTACATGTGAAAGCTAACTAGTATGACTTAGGGATGCAATCACCTTGTGGGGTGATGAAAAGAATACCTGCTCCAGATCCATGTTGTGTGTATGAACCATCAAAATACAACTTCCACTACTCTATCATGCTAAGGAAAAATACCGATTCATCGAGAAATTTGGACACCAAAGGATTTTCTATGTAGATATGTGACTCTACTAGTTGATCCATGATAACTTGAACCTTGATAGCCTTTTGATCCACATACTTCATATCAAATTCCATGAGGATCATTACCCACTTGGCCATACATCTTGTGAGAGTAGCTTTGGATAGCAACTACTTCAATGGATCCACCTTAGAGATTAGCTTTACCTGGTGAGAGAGCATGTAACTTGTCTTAGCGTTTTGGAAGAAAACACCACTGTTAAGCAAGCTTTTTCAATAGGTGAATAGTTTAGCTCATATCCAGCCAAGGTTTTGCTAATATAGCAAATAGCTTTCTCCTTTCCCATTTTGAGCATGCTGAGTAAGAAGATCACCTAGGGTCGTTGAAGTAGCTGAGATATAAAGAACCAAGGGTTTAATCACTATTGGTGGCATAAGGATAGATGTTATTACTAGATATTCCTTGAGTTGCTGAAATGCTTATTTACAATTTGAGTCCCATTTGTAAGCTACACTCTTGTGGAGGAGATGAGAAAAAGGATGACACTTGTTCGCTAATTGTGCAATGAATCTTCTTATGGACTAGAGTTTTCCCTGTAAGCTGTGGAGTTGCTTGAAAGTTTGTGGTGGTTGCATGCCCATGATTGCCTTGACCTTAGCTAGGTCCACTTCAATTCCCCTTTGTGATATAATGTATCCCAAGAGCTTTCCTTTGGTGACTCCAAAGATGCACTTCTTAGGATTCAACAGTAACCTATACTCTTCAAGTCTATCAAAGATTGTTCCTAACACCTCTAGATGTCCCTTCCTTTTCAATGATGTCTTCTACATAATCCTCTAGAGTCTTGTGAATCATGTTGTGAAAAATTAGGGTCATTGCTCTATGATAAGTGGCTTCAATGTTCTTAAGACCAAACGACATCACATTCCAACAATATGTTACCCATGGGTATGCAAATGCTGTCTTATGCCGATCTTCTTTGGCTATCATAATCTAATTGTATCTTGATAATCCATCCATAAGAAAAAGCATTTCATGGCCAATTGTTAGATCCACAATGATGTCAATATTAGGTAGAGGAAAATCATCCTTGGGACATGCCTTATTCAAATCCTTGAAGTGTGTGCATATCCTAATGACCCCAGTGGGTTTTGAAACTGGTACCAGGTTGGAAACCCACTCTAGATAGTCAATCGGTTATATGAACCCCATGCCAAGAAGCTTTTGCAACTCCACCTTGACTAATAATGCTATTTGCAAATGCATTTTCCTTAACTTTTTCTTCATAGGTTTAGCTTGAGGATGAACCGTAAGATGGTGAACAACTATTGATGTGTCAAGGTCAGGCATGTCTACATAGGACCAAGAAAATTTTACCTTTCACTCTTTCAAGAAAGCTTCCAAGTTCTTTTGTTCTTCATCAAGGAGGGATTCTGCATAAAAGGTGATTTAAGGTGCCTCCTCTGTTCCCACATTGATTGGATTGGACTTATCGACAAGCACTGTTGATTTCTCTTAATGTATCGCACTACTGGGTAGATTGAATCCCTCATCCTTAGGTACCTCAAAGAGGTTTTCACTGTCGATAAGTCCTTTATTTTTATTTTTTTTCAATCAAAAAGTGCCACTGTGTGGTTTTCACTTAAGGATTGAGATATGGTTTTCATATTTTCAATTTTGTGACAGAGATTCAATTGTTTCCCCATAGTATACTTGCATATCTAGCTCAATGTCAAAACCTTCTTTGTGATCTCCAAATGGCACGTGGTCTCAAAGCCTCATGAATTTGGAAATAGCCTCATCATTTTCAAGTGAATCCATAATAGGTGGTCCTCGTTGGTCCCATTTTATAAGTTGGGAATAGACGAGTTTCAATTCAATGATTTGGCTAGTGGAGGTGAAGGATGTGGTGGTGATCATGAAAATGTAAGTATCCTCAAATAGGTTTGTGATGTCAAGGGGAAAGTCATTGATGGTATCATTACATGATGTAGTTAACCAAGAGGAAGGTTTGACTCCCTTAACATAAGCACCCTTGCCAAGAAAGGTCACTTTTCTCGTAGTAAATCCAATACCAAGATTTCTAGGTCATTTCTCAAGAGCAAGAGGTTATAGCAAACCGTTATTATTTTGACCAAGCTTTTAATTTTTGATGTATCCCTAGCTCTTCATCAGCTGAAGTCCTTTATTGTTATCATCCATTGGAAGATGAGGCTTTGACTTCTCATCTTGATATATCCATTTTGATACATTATCTTCACCAATGATTTCTTTATTCAAATCTCCCCATTTGGTGAAGGTATTAGATGCCATTTTGATTGTCTTTACCTCCTTGTCAGTAGGTTGAGGTTTCCCATAGGATCTAGGAGAAAGAGGAAGTTCTCCAACTACAAAAGAATCCTTTATGCTATAGTCCCCACAACCATTGTCTATGATAATTGCTTTTATCTCAGGGATGTTCTGCAATATAGGTGTCTTTGATTTAGAGGTGGAAGGTAGGGTAGATGAGTCAATAAAAGAGGGTATTGGTACTTCATCATTCTTAGGAACTTGTGGGACCCTATAGTACTTCTCTTCTAGATTCTTGCAATAGTAAAAGGTTCTAGGTCACCATGGATTATGATTTCTATATATTTATAAGGAAACTTGATGCATTGATGGTAAGTTGAGGCTACAAATTGCATGGCATGGATCTATGGACAACCAAGAAGTAAATTGCATGGTAGGTCAAGGCCAAGGACTTGACAAGTGGTTTCTACAATTGCAGGTCCATTCATTATCATTGTAGTCTCTAATGGTAATACCTTTTTCCTTCTCAATAATATTCTCTGATTAGCCCAAGTTCTTAATCAACTGAAGGGTACAATTGTTAAGGCCAACACCTCCATCCACCAAGGCTCTTTTGACTTTGTTTTTATGGATATAGACCTCAAGATGCAAAACGTGGTTATGTGATGGTTGCATTGGGAGGTAATGCTCATAAAATGTGAGGAGATGAGGGGTAGCGATGTTTCTGACCATAGATTGAATTTTTTTTGGTATCAAGATCATTAGGCCTGGATGATGAAGAAAAAGCTTTCTCTAGGATGCCCTTGTTTGCAGGAGATATTTTCAATAGCTCTAAGATAGATATTTGGGTGGGGGTATTTTTCAATTGGTTTAAGAGGCTATAATTAGTGGGATTTGACTGCAATGGGGCTCTAGGTTGTGATGGTGCTCCTTGGATGGTAACTTTCCCTCTATGTGTGGTGACTCCACACTCTGCACTAGGTCCTTTTATAGTAATAACTGATATGTGATTATCACAAGCCCCTACAACATTGTTGTAAACATGACCAACTTTGTGATAGTTATTTCCCTTGTCATTATTATTTCCATTGCTATGATCCGACATTGGGATCTTGTATATCTTAAGGTCTGAATTTCCAGGTTGTTGGTCCACACTTACTTCTTCATTATCAATGAGATATTGAATAACATTTTTCAACTTCATGCAATTGGATGTTTTGTGTCCCTTGGTTTTGTGAAAGTCACAAAGATCCTTGTCTTTATATCATGGAGGTTTTACTTGAGGTTCTTGATAAGTCTTTTAATTAGGGAGCATGATGAGATTTTATTGTATTAACTTTTTCATTACCACTTCGATAGGTTCCCCTAGGGGTGTATATTTGTGTCGTTGAGGATAGTTGTTTCGAGGTGGTGGTCCCCTTTGGGGGTTTGCATTATTGATCATATATTGATTGTTTGGTGGTTGGGATTTTTGTTGTTGTGTATTCTATTGTTGTTGGTTCACTTGTGGTGAAGCACCTATCACAACCTTCATATCAATTGTGCCATCATTAGTAACATTCTTAATTTTGAACCATATACAGGGTTTGTCACTGGAACTAGATGATGGATGTTTGTCTTTGTATATTTGTGTTGCTCCTTGTGTGATAAGGCCTCTTTCAACATTAATTCCCTTGGATATTAGTTCCTCATATGTTGACACACATTACATCTTCAATTGGAAGGCTAGATTAGTTTCTACATTTCCAACAATGATCTCTACTTGTTGCTTTTCTAGTATTGGTTGATGTAATGCAAAGGATTCACAATTCAACTTCTTGGAGACATATTTCACAACAATGGGTTTCCATCAACTCACTTCATAAGACAATCACCTCTCAAGGTATCCTTCATTCACATGACCACTTTTTGATTCATAAACTCATTGACCCACCAAGCTCACTCAATAGCAAGACCTTTTAATATAAACTAATGGCTTATTCTCACAAACCTGTCTCAATGCTTGTAGGTCTCCTCATAGGACTGTCAAAACTAAATTTTTTGATGCAAATCATTTCTCAAAATTGTAATGGGCTTTTTGAGTTCCCTTTAGAGAGTTTTGAAACATATCTAAGATCCAACATAGGTTACTGTAAGAGAGGGATCTTTGTAATGTTCCCCTTTTTCAATATTCAAGAATTGTCCTATGAAATTCAAAATTTCATAAAATAAGGAAAATGATCAAAGTACACTTTTTATTTGATTGAAATTAATATAGCATAAATTAAGAATAGTAACCCAAGTACACATTTATTTTATTTGAATAGATTAATTATTTGTAAAACACTTTCAAATTATCCCTCTTTCGCTCCAACATTCATAGGTGAAGGGGAAGTGAATATACAAGAGTGCCCTTAGTGATAACCTTCTCAGCCCGAGAGCGGCCAACAAACGCCCGTTGTAATGACCCTCTCGGCCCCCTGTGACAGACCGCAGTTTGTCTACAGAAGGTGGCCTACCTTGAAGGGATCCTAGTCATCTGCACTACTCAATGTATATTCAATTCCCTGCCCTCATGACTGAAAGAGAGAGAGAGAGAGAGAGTCCATAATTTGATGATATTACATATACAGATTGCAAAATCTACTCTATTCCTCATCTAAGGTTTCATGAGATAACTACAGCCAATATCATTTATGCTAAATGCAATGCTGGTTCCTTAACATTTATATTACATGCACTCCCTAATCTATTTAATATATTATGCCAGTGGTCGCGTCATTCTTGTTAGGCAGTGTTTGGTCATACTTAAATTGCATTGACAGTGACTGTGCATACTTAATTCTTCTGGTTCGAAAATAGCCTATACACACCTGTTTGGGCCGCACACGCAACTGGTAATTCCGCGTTTCTATCGGCTGTGCCCGTAGCAAGGCGCTGGCTATACCCGCGAACTCCTATTTCTCCTTTTTTTAACCATCTGTGCCCTGCAGCTGCACACACCACGGGTTATAAGGTGAGGGAAGAGTCATCTTCAAGGCGTCGTTCTGTCTGAGTAGACGCGTTTTCCAGTGTCTCTTGGTAACTCGCCCAATGCGTGCCTTTTGGACGAAACCCTGTGCGCGCCGCTTGAGGGAAGTAACGGCCAACACACATTTTCGATTTGTTTAAGTTCTTTATTAACCACTACTAATGTTTGTAGAAATACACATATAAAGTGTATCTTAAGGATTTATTATTTAAGATTTCTATTATTTGAATAAGAATTATTAAATTCAATTATTAATTTATTATTGATAAACATTTCATCTACATTTAATTAATTAATACACATTTCAAAACATTTCATTTACAACTTATACATACCAGCCACCTATAAATAATTTCACAATAATATTTATTAAATAAATAAATAATCAAGAATTTTATACTTATTAATTGAGCAAAAGTGATTACATCAAGGGGGATACCACCGCATGCAAGAACCCTAAGTCCTGAGGAGGGCCAAGATCGAGAGGCTACCTAACTTACCTCAGCTAAGTGTAATGTAAGGAAATGCAAGATGGGAGTAATGAGGATCATAAGGCCTCTTAGTCACTCTAAAATATAACAAATAGGGAGAGGCTAGGCCAATTTTTAGGTCTAACACTACACCTTAAAAGCTCTTTGTGGAGGACAAAGCGCGATCTCTAGATATGTTGCGATGTGCTAAGCGTCTCAAAGTCGTTGTTGTCCATATGGTCAGACAACAATGAAGACGAGGTCAAACCAACAAAACTAGCTAATAGCCCAACTGACTAACTAAAGGGCCAGAATGATGTGACTAAATAAATGAAATATTATCTAATATTGTAAAGTAACTATGCAAGAGTGGCGAAAATAATGAGAATCTCACCAAGGAACTCGTTTGCCAACTAGTTCTCTAAGAAACATGCACACCTACACGCAAAAAGAGAGAAAATGTTGGGTGGCTATATAGGGGCCTGTCTCAGTTAGACCCCCATTTAGGTGTTTCCACCTCCATGGACAACCAAGGAAACAAGGAAACAAGATAAAGAAAATAATATAGTAAAGAGAAAAAAGCACTACAAAATAGTGTTATGCTACTCAACCAAGTGATAGAGGAGAGGAGAGGGAAGCTTACCACCTCCACCAAGAGCACTCAGAGGCTACTTGGGGGAGAAAATGAGAGTACTCGAGCCTCTGCGACAATGGTGTGGTCCCAAACTTGCTCTATCAAAGTGATGGAGTGTTGCTTTGGTTGCAATGGAATTCTTGAATGCTTGGAGTGAGTGAGAGTGAATGCTTGAGAGCTTGAAAGTGAATGTGATAGTGGAAGAATGGATTCTTGACACGATGAAGAGTTGGATTGAATGTTGAAGGGATGAATTTGAAGAAAGGATGGAGAAAAATGACCATATTTGGGTTGGTCGACCGAAGGGGGTGTTACAACTTTACCTCCAATGAGAAGTGTAACGCCTCTACAGGATCAGCCGTAGGAATCTTCCAAGGACATAAGCATGCCACACAAGAATCCTCGATAAACGCCTCCACCGATGCTCAAAACAGGTGCTAAGTGGGATGCACACAGTAGATTAGGTGGAATAAAGCTCCAATCTTGGTTTTCTAAGGTGGGTAAAGGAAAAAAGAGGATTTGCACATGGGGTGCAAATTCACTCTTATACATTTTGGCCCCACTTTAGTGAGCACAAATATTGATGAGTGCTCGATAAAGTAGATCAAGAAAGAGTGTAGGGTTAAAAACGTATACCTGAACTATCGAGGAAGTAGTACTCGGTCTGGTGTACCTGAAGGTGCAGGAAAAGTGAGGGACTCCATAGCTGCTCGGAGCTATGAAGTTGGAAAAACAAAGCATCTTACAGGCCCGTAGACCTGCAAGGAGGCAACCCCCAAGATCTCTCGCATGAAGGAAGCCTCGTAAAGTGAGCACCTTATAGGCTCGTAGACCTGCAAGGAAGTTATCCCCCAAAAACTCTAGCATGAAGGAAACCCCAAGGAAGCAGACTCCGCAGAGTCAAGAAGCGACCACATAGGCAAGTAGGTGGACAGTCACGTAGACCGTCGATGATTTGGAAGTCTTTCAAAGGGGTCCCTCGGGAACCCTTCAAAAGGAGAGGGGTCCACTCAAGGGACGCACTGTTTGAAAGGTAAGGCCTAGTCAGGCTGCCCCCAAGCTAGACGCGAAGATATGAACTGGGTCTAGTCGGGCTGCTCCCGAGCTAGACGTGAAAAGAGGAATGGAACAAGTCTAGTCGGGCTGCCCCCAGGCTAGATGCAGAGGAATCCATTTGAGGTAAATACTTTCAAAGAAGGGTCCTTGGGAACCCACCGTGAAGAAGAAGGGGGGTCCACTCAAGGGACACACAATTCGAAAGCATATATTCTCCTCTTCTCAAAGCGATCCATCATCAAGGAATCCTTTCGAAAGATGTTCACTTCATCAAGGAATTCGAAAGGAAGAATATGCTCCCATGCACGGGGAAGGTCTTCAAGTCCTTTCTCAACGAACCCATGACGAAGGAAACACGTTCCGTTAGGGTTCCAAGTTGAGAATGAGATTCCAAAGAAAAGTTTGTGCGGATTTTTGAGAAAAGATTTATTGACAACAAATGCATTTTCTAAAAATCAAGATGTTAAAGAAAAGGACGTTGTCACACATAGGAGGGACAACTCAAGCAAAGAAGAGAGAAAGATAAAGAGAAAACAAAAGAAAGAGAAAAATATAAACAAAGGGCACATGGGGATTTGGTTCAGCAGGGTCAGATCTGTCCGAGCTCATAATAATAGGTAACCACAACGCAAGGCAAAAGATCACCAGTCCCCAACTAGATTAGGAAGAATGCACGGAAAACAAAGTAAAAAATAAATAAATAAAAAATTAGGTCAACATGGAAGAGAAGCCTAAATGCTCCCAACGCTTTGCATTGTCCCCAATTTATTGAAAATCAAGCACAAATATGAAAGAATGATGATACAAATAGAAAAAGGTTTACGACACAAAAATCACACTTGTATCCAAGCACCAACAGGGGTGATGAGGGTCATCCAGGCACACATAGCACGAGCATGGGGGAACACATCATAAAACACACACACACACACACAAGATCAAGAAAAGGGCCTCCTCCTAACATTGATCAACCAAGAGGTCATTCGCTTCCCAATCTAAGTCCTCATAAGGGGAAGGAGGACGAGCTTGCAATGGCGGGATGTTAAGAGGAGGAGCATATGGTCCTCCCGTAACAAGGGCCAAGGAAGAGTGCCCCTTGAGGTCCTCTCCAGCGAGCTCTTGTGGAGTCAAGGTCAGCAACTTAGAGAAGATCGTCGACAAGGCCGAAACCTCATCCATGGAATAAAACATGCACCCCATAGGGGCGACATGTCTAGCCTCAGCAGACGGGATGGGCTGTGCCCTAGGGTCACCGCTAGGTTCGCCAATTGACTCGAGAGCGATGACGAACTCAGGGGAAGTTGGGACTGGTTCCCTCACTAAGACAGAGCAAGTCAACACGGGGCCACCTTGTGAGTGAGGCAGACTTTTCTTACGTCCTTCATTTCCAGAAGGACTACCCTTTGTTTCTTGTTTCATCAGAGGAGGTGAACTCCCCACAGACGAGGCCAAAGGTGTAGAGGAGGAAGAGGAAAGAACCGCAGCGGACACGACCGAGGTATTAACCATGTCCATGGGCTTCGAGAAAGGCTAGATATCTGGAACGAACATCAGCAAAGGTGACTCCACCGAAGGAGTAATGAACACCTGTACCCGTTTAGGGTTAGGCGCATTTGTACTCGCAACGGAAGCCGAGAGCAGTATAGGACCAGACTGGAGAGAAGTAGAAGGAAGGGAGGAAGAAGATGCTACAAGAGGGCCTGAAGCAGGGGAAGTCGTTTCTTCCTCCTTTCTTTGCAAGGTGGCTTGCTCAACCAAGAGGGCCTTTCGCCGATGCTTGTGTTCACGTGCAAGGAAGTTTCTACGGCTCTTGGAGTTAGAGGCCATAATTTGTGAAGGGACAAAGGGTTCCTCCTCAACCATGGGAACACCCACCATGGTTGTTTCCGGTGGAGGGATAAATTCCTACACGGGAGCGGGGGGAACAGGCTGAGGAGCGATAGGAGGAGTCGACTCGAGAGCCTCGACAGCGAGCCTCTTTCCACTCACCGCCTTAGGAGTAGGAGCAGTAGGAGGTCGTGGATCAAACTCTCTATGAGAACCTTTCTTTCTACCATACAAATAATACCACGGTCTGAGGTATTCATTGGGAAGATCTGCTATCCTGACCTTGGGCCTATGCCAAGGAGGGATCATCAGACTTAGTGGGTAGCTGCCGGGTTGCTCATCCAGTACTCCTCCCAGGAAAGGGGAGAGGACAAGGTGGTCTGGGGAAAAGTCACCTTTTCTTTGCCTTTGCGAGAGGGAGAGGGAGCCAACATGGGCTTTTCCTCTTTCTTTGGGGAAGAGGGAGCGGTCGGTGCAACCTTCTCTTTCTCTTTACGGGAAGGAGTGGGGGCCAGCACGAACTTCTCCTTCCCTTTAGGGGAAGGGAGAGTAGTCGATGCAAGCTTCTTCTTCTCTTCTTGGGAAGAGGAGGCGACCGATTGTTCTGTCACAGGTAGGGTCAGCTTTGGCTCCCCTTTGCCCCTAGTTTTATACTTCACATAGTTCCTGTAAAGTAGGTTCGTTCTTGGAGGAAGCAGAATGACTGGGGAGGGCCAAAAGTGATCCAACGAGTATCCACCACAGGACACCAAGGGTTGGTATCCAGTGTCATGCACTACGTGCACGACACCTTCGTGAGAAAACTTTAAACATTTGTGAATAACGAAGGCGATTCCATTCATGGAAGCTAGCCAAGGAATTCCTAGCTTCACCCTAAACAGATCTGACTCCAAGATGACATTGAAAAATGTGTCGACAGTTCTGGGTCCAACTAAAATGGACAGGGTTATCAAGCCGTAAGGTTTAAGGAACATACCATCGTGTGTACGAATGGTAGATTTTGTTTCTTCATAATTTTCGTTTTGTAATGAATTTAATACTAATGTTTCTTCGGTGATAACATTCACACGGTTCGCGGGGTCTATTAAGACTCTTGTCACAATATTACCATTGACATGAGCGAGAATGTAGAGAGGTGAAGGTTTGTTGTTTATGGGTAAATCTTGTGATGTGAATATAATGTTCGACGAACCGGGTGTGGGTGGAGCAGTGGAAGTTATCGTGACCATATTAACATAGGCCTTGGGTTGGGTAACAAAATTAGTGGGATCAATAATCATATTAGCAGAATGTGATGAAAACGGGTTCGTGTATATCTGCAATTCACTATTAGCCTTCACCACCAATTTGTTAGCATTCTGTTTATTCTCATCGAGACGAATGGTACTGTCCTCGATGCGGTCTTGTATCTCATGATGCAACCGCATAGAGAGTTCGGTATCATGTCCACTAACACGATGGTACTGACAATAAGTGCTCCCATCATACCAATTAGGGTAGGGTTGTTTAACAGGCTTAGGGGTCGACAAAGTTATGATCTTATCCTTCAACAGCTTCTGTAAGACGAAAGTGTAAGATTCTGATAACTTTGAGAATTTTCGGTTGCATTTGAGGCCGTTGTCATCAACAAAGGCTACTACATTTGTAACGAATTTACCTTTTCTAGAAATTGATATGATAGATTTCCCTTCAGAATGGGGTGCAAGGATGATCCCTCAAACTGAACAACCGTTTGCTGGTATTCTCGTAAGGCTGTGCACAAGTGCACAAAAGAAGGGTATTTCATCAGGGCAAACTTCTCTTGCCAAGGCCTTTGTAAGTTCCTGATGAACACCTTATGCATGTCAGAATCGGGCAACTGATACGAGATTTGCGAGAGGAGTGCTTGATAGCGTGCTATGAAATTAGTGGTCTTTTCATTATCTCCTTGTTAACATTGAACGAGATTTGAAAAGGTCATCTTCAACTCGATGTTTGCTTGGAACTGTTTAAGGAATTGATTAAAAAGTTGGTCGAATGAGAAAATAGAGTTGTCAGGCAAGGAACAGTACCACTCGAGTGTTGTGTCCTTGAGGGATCGAGGAAACAGTTTAGCCATCAATGCATCGTGATGGAAGAAGTCAGTGCACAAGGTGTTAAAGGCAGACACGTGTGTTTGTGGATCTTCCTTACCACCATACTTCTCAAATTTAGTGATCTCCATTCCTTAGGGGAATAGAGTATTCAAGATGACCACCGACAATGGGCTATGTCAAAAGAAGGGCTGGAAGATAGGTTGAGCAGAGGCTTGGGAAAGGCTCGCTAACTGGCTCTACATCTTACCCATATTCTGAAGGAGAGTATCTAGAATAGGGTTGTTAGAAGATAGAGGGCCAAAGGAACCTCCCCCAGAACCACCACCAAGGCCACCTCCTGAACCGCCACCAGTATGACTTCCACTAGAGCCTTTGCCGCCAGTAGGGCCTCTGCCTGAACCACCACCATGACCTCCACCAGGGCCACCTCTGCCAGCACCACCTCTGCTGCCGAATCCACCACCACTACCAAAGCCTCCACCAGTCAGCCCGCCAAAGCCTCCACCACTAGAGGTGATAGGAGGGGTGAAACTAAAGCCAAAGGGGACCTTATTTACTTTGATAGTTTCAGGTTGTTCAGAGGCATAAGGGATACTGATAGAAGGGACCACATTGGCCATGTAAACGGAAGTGGGAGGCATCGATACCCCTAATTCTCCTTCATGCTCCTCGAAAGTGACTCCTTGTGCAAAGCTAGGGTTGCTCAAAGGAGCGCATGCTTTGACAAGACCAAGGAGACTACTTAGAAGCTCTATACGTGTTCGATCTTTACCCATCATATGTTTTAATTCACTAACAACCCGAGAGGCCGTAGCCATCTTCAAATTTCTTTCCAAGTGGTCTTCTAAGTCGCGCAATCGTTTAGCAAGGGCAGACAAATATTCTGTAGGGATCTGAACAACCTCATGCTTGTCCACTGATGATGGCATAGGAGATGCAGGAGGAGTGGGAATGTGATTAGTTTCATTAGTGAACCCCATCTTGTTCCTCGAAAATTGCTCCTGCGTGGCTATACTAATAGCAGGTCAGAGA